>JBBPNB010000127.1:0-37475 GCA_038090635.1 Rubroboletus satanas
TCTGCACTGAGGCCAGATACTCCCTTGTCTCTATCACAGAACACGCCTTGCGGCCAATTGATGATCATGTATCCCTTCTTCCGCAGGTCACCTTCAAGGGTCGACCACGGCAGCCGACCGCTGGATAACTTGAACCCGATATCACCTGCATATATCGCGGTTGACTGATTGAGTACATGGATCGTTTGATGAAATGACTCACGCAGCATCTCGACGAGTTTTTGTTTGATTTTATCAATCTTGCGGGTCTTTTTAGGCTCCCCGTTTAATGTGGATCGGAACACTGAGGCCGAAGGTTGGATCTGAGAAGCGTGCCTGTGGACGAGTGATGGTGATTAGTTCTAGACTGGTCTTTTGCACTAGCTGGAATATCCCTCAACCACAACAAATGGACGATGTTGGCACCTTTGCCCGAAGGATGACGGACAAAGCTGATTCAGCAATCGTAAGAAGAAGAATACTGACATCGAGTTCCAATCCGCTATGCTCTCCGGACAAGCCCATGGTGTATTCCGTAGGCCCTCAGGAGATAGGCGTGACGGGATAATGTCACCGGGAACATGAAGCCCCTTTGAAGCCGCGAGATCAACCTGTAATATATGGCTCAATGATTATAGGTGGCCAGACAATAGACAAACATTCTACCAATTTACGTAGCCTGAGTTCGAATATGCGCTGGCATTCATCAAGGCCGAGAGAGAGATCCGGCAAGATGGACTGCAAATTCATATCATCAGGCATGGATGACGTTTCAAAAGATCTATTTTCATCGGGATTTGGCGTCCGTAGGTGGGGGATAGGGCGTGGATTGGGTACCAGGGCAGGTGTGATAAGTTGGGCCGGTACAGATAACTTTGGAGAATGGTGAGCAGCGAGTGTGAAGTCAACACTTGCAATGGCTCACACCATGATCGAGACTCAACACTTGTTCAGGGCCGGGAATATGTGTGGAATAGGGTGGGGGTGGTTGGAAGCAGGCATTTTGCGTGCCACCTAGGGGGATGTGCGCACCGAGAGCTTGACGCGTCTGTGAGAGTGAAGAGAGTGATAAGTACGAATGATGAGGCACAACCGGCGACATACCCGCTCCTCGACAGAACCCAACCAAGGCACCCGCCACAAAAATATCTTTCCATCCCATCCTGCAGATGCCACGAATTCACCAGAGGGAGAGAAAGAAACGGCGTTGACAGAAGCAGGATGTTGCAGATGTTGTCCGACAGGATTACCAGAGGTTGCATCCCAGAAACGCACAGTTCGATCCAAGGATGCACTCGCAAGGATCGATCCATCTGGAGAAAGGGAAAGACTCTCTACGCCGCGGGTGTGACCTGTCCACAGATGTCCGATTGGCTCGCCTGTATCGGCATTCCAACAGCGAATCGTTTCATCGCTCGACCCAGAGAAGAGCCTGCTGCTATCACATGACCACAACACACAGCTGATCCAATACTTGTGGCCTTTCCATGGACCAAGGATGCGCTTGCGACTCTTGACGTCGTACACGAAGATGTCGCCCTGACCGCCACATACGAGTTTGTGCCCGTCGGGAGAGAAACAGATAGACGTGACATGATAGCCGTCGAGATCTATATCATCGTCGACGAGATCTTCGACCAGTATCCCTTCCGTGGTGTAAATAGTCACGGTTCGCCTGTCAACAACTGCAATGAGGCGATCATCCGGCGAGATGCAAAGGTTGAATGGCCCTGGTGGGTGAGTCCATTGATTGACTAGTTCGTGCGATTCGACGTCCCACACTTTGATCTCACCGTCCCAGTCACAGCTAATGATCTTCCTGCCATCCCGGGTCACAGAAAGTCTGTACATCGCATTCTCGTGCTTCATCAATGTGCCTTCTTGCTCCCCAGTATCCGAATTCCAGATTCTGATAGTCCCGTCATTAGACCCGGTGGCAATACGTCCGTCAGGGAGATGCGCAAGCGTGGAGAGCCCACCATTCACCAAGATTACCAGATGGGGCTGAGGTCCATTGTTGTCAGACCGTCGTGGTGTAACGCTGGACATGATGATGGCCTATGGCAGTTGGTTAGAAGCTAGGTTGTTGGGGTGTTTGCAAAGGTGCGTGGAGAAAATAATGATGGAGGGAAAACGCTCGCCGAATCAGAACCTACTACAGTTTATATATCGCGAGGCGCTGGCGCTCATGGCGATGCGGTAGTCTTCCTTTTACGCCCTTGGCACCACTTTTCGGAGGTGCTGTACAGTGTAGACCTATCGGGCAGGTATCTTCTATTACCTATTATGTACCTGTTAGGTCTAATGCTCTTGGGCATTTTCTCTAGCACCCATATAAGGCTGGGTAGCCTCTAAGTCAGGCTTTTTTTCTGGGCTCTTCGGCAAAGTCAACATGCAGCGTCAAAAACGCCCGTCATTATTGCAGGTCTCACCATAACAACGCGAAAACGCAGCTCACGCGACCGGAGGCCTCTGAACACATAGAGGTCACCCAGTTTTCGATTGACTGATATTGATCCCATACGTTTCATATCCATGCCTATCACTACATGTAATGTTGACGAGTCTCGTCGCGTCCTTGTCGACGAGCCCACAGTCACTCAAGTCGGTTGTGAAAGTGAAGTTTGCTTCCTTGCCACGACGATATGGTGACCGGTCATCTCACCCATTTAAAAGTGCCTATGTCATCTCTCACCGTCCGTGTGGTCCTCCAGCCGACGACGCTGTTCACTAAACAAGCCTTGGTCACGAGAGCTTCGGACCATCGTCGCGCCGGCGATTGGCCGAAGAGGGTTTTCGGGCTCTGACGTCGATGAACGATAAGATGCGCAACTGCTCGATTGCGCATCTTGATCCGCTTCCTCGACGTCGGCTCGCTTACGCTCCTGTCTCATTGCCTTTTGCTTCCTCCTCTTCGCATTGTCTCACTATGCCCCCACGCACTCATGCCCAGTCTGCTGTTCCCGATTTTGCAGATAGTTCCCCTGCAGGGGGGTCCCTCAGCTTCTGAAGGGGATGGCCCCCTCATTGCCTCTTCCCCGGGGGACCTCATTGAGGGTCTTTCCTCCCCCCAGGTTTCTGAGGATGCTCCTCATATTCCCTGTGCAGATGCTGCAGTAGTGGCTGAGAACCTCCCTGACATTGTCCTTCACCCTCCTTCTGATGACCAGGGGTGTGTGGTTGCACTTCCGACTCTGTCATGTTCCCTTGGGCTGTCTTGCTCCTTTTTGGGGGGCTCCATTGATGTGAGCCTGTCGGCCCCCTCTGCAAAGCAATGCCGAAAGCAGATCCATTCCCTAGACCCATTCCCTGCCCTCCCCACAGCCCCCTCTGGGGTCACTCTGACCATCCCAGCTTGACCACATATACCCTCCCTTTTTGATTGTGCTGCTGAGGTTGCTCCACCCCCAACTTCCTCAGAGGCCCCAGTCTCAGAAGAGGTGGCTTGTGCTCTCTTTACAGACATGGCTGGTCAGACTAACCTTTCCAACCCAAGGGCCCTCTCAACCTTGTGGTCACTCTTCTCCTGCTTCACTTCTGGTTTGGATGTGGATTCCCTCCTCTCACAGCAGGCTCGAGGTATGATTTTCATGGCCTGTCCTCCCTTACCTCTTCACCTTGCCCACTCCACTCCACTCAGCTCTGCTCCCCTACCTCTCTGGCTTGCTCCACTACATTACATTGCATTACCCATTACATTACATTACATTACATTACTCTTTACATTACTTGCATTATGTTACGTTACATTGCCTTACCTGCCTTACCCTACCTATCTCACCCTACCTTGTGCCTTGCATGCCCTTTTTTTCCTTCCCACACTTCATTCCCCCTCCTCCTTTATCTCTGTGACTTGGCCTACTTTCCTCCTTATTTCTTCTGCCATTTCTCCCCCCCTGTTTTCAGTCTCCTCTTGCTTTCTTCTGTTTCTGCTCCTGCATATTTTCACTCACCCTCCTCTCACACCACTGACTCCCTTCATTACACAGACCTCCTGGATCCTTCTGCTCGGTCCCTTCTTCCCAGTTTTCAACTGGTCTCAACAGCTTCCTCTGTTGTTTGCATGGTACCCTCTAATCCAGTCCTTCTAAACAGGTATGACTTGGGCTTTCCTTCTAAAGTCATTACTGTCATGAAGGCAAACTGGTCCACCCACATTCCTTTAAACATCCTTTCCACCCTCTCTTCACTTGCTCTCACTTTCTCCTTGAAGAAGGATGCCTATCAGAATCTCTCAGTTGGTGACAGCAGCAGTCTGAAGCTCTTAGCTCCCACATAATGTAGTCATATTATCACCAATGAGACAGTTACCCTGGCCTGACATTGTCACAATGTACACAGCCACTCTGTGGTGGGCCTGACCATTGAATATAAATGATTGCACACAGGTGGATGGGCCCAGATGTGTATTCAGCAATATAAGTGGAATTTCAGGGAGAAAGGCTGCATCACATGGGTGGGTCCACTGAAACATATCTACTGGGGAAACTATAGATGAGTGGGCCCATCAAGAAAAATATGCCATAGCATAGAGGGGGATGTGCCTTACAGGAGTGGGCCTGCAGAGGCATACTGGATGCAGGTTATATTACTTGCATGGGCCCATATGGCCAAAGATACTGGGTGTACATGATGCAAGTGGGCCTGCAGGGGTTGCATAGAGTGGAATGTGCTGTATATGAGCAGGCCTGCATGGACATATATACTGGGTGTACATCATACAAGTGGGCCTGCAGGGGTTGTACAGAGAGGAGTGTGCTGTATATGAGTGGGCCCACATGGCTATATCAACTGGGTGTACCTTATATAGGTAGGCCCACAGGTGTTGAATAGAGAGGAATGTGCTGTATACAAGTAGGCCCGCAGGGGGAGACTGGATGCAGGGTACACTACACACACAGGCCTACATGGCCATATATACTGGGTGTGTATTATATGTGTTGTGGGAGCAACACTTGCAGGGTTCTAAGCACAAGTGCCAACCACTACGGGGACCAGAACTAACTTGCAGGCTTATACCGAGCCTGGCAAGGTGGAAATGAAAAGAAGCTTGATAGAGTTGCCTTAATATCAATCAGGAACTTCTGGAGCAAAGATCCTGTAAGTGATACAAGTGGACTAAACTAGGAGAATAGACTATAAGGTCAAGCACTTATATAGTGATGCTTCTATGGGCAGTGCTTCCAGAACAGGAAGCACTGACATCTCTAATGCTTTCTTCTATTGCCTCCATGAATGCATCCATGATCGGGATCAGTACTCAGTGCCTATCTGGATCTGACCAGCGCTAGTAGTTGGCACCTACAGTATCTGGGATCTATAGTTGGCACCTATCCCAGACTCTATAGTGGCTCGGGGACAAGGCTGTCCCAGGATCGATAGGGAGAGCATACACAATCTGAGATTGTGTCATAATGTATTGGGTCACGTGTGATGAACGGTCACACTCCAGGGAACGTGTGGATCACATGATCATGAAGTCACATGCCAACAGAGCAAGTGAAAGAAAGTAAGAAAAGATAGGAGAAATGGTGAGGAGAAAGGGGTTTTTGTAACACTACCCCCCCTTCAGGACTCATACTCTGAATGAGTCAAATCCTCCAAGTCAGGAACTATCTCTGTGAAGTTTTCATAGGGCCAGAATAACTGACTGAAAACCTGTGGGAAGATACCCCTGAGCTGCTGTGGAGCAGTCATCCAACGCCAATGGAACTTGGTGATTGCGTCTTGTGTGGACTTCAGATGGTCTGCCAGCTCCCAGGTGCAATCTGTCTCATCATATCCTTTCCAATGGATGAGATAGTGGAGCTTTCCCTTGACCAGTTTAGAGTCTTGGACGGACTTGACATTGTACTGGATGTAACCTTTGTCATTTACCTCGATAGCATCCAGATGGATCACCGGCTGATCTGGGAGAGCGTCTATATGGGGCTTAATGCAAGAAACATTGACGACGGGGTGGATCTTGACCAATCTTGGCAGCTTAAGCTGAACTGCATTGGGGAGGACCAGTGAACAGCCAAACCTTCTGGCTGATCCAGTATGTGGGTGCTTCAGACTGAAGGTGGTCCACCTGGGTAATCATGCACTGACGGGATTCCTCCAAGGCCAGTGTGACTGCCTTGTGAGAACTGAGAGCCTCCTCAGAGAACTCTCCTGTGAGGGTGTCCAAGGATTGTTTGAAGCCTAGACGAGGAGAATATTTGTGGGTGACTGCAAAGGAGGTGGTTCCAGTGGCTGAAGTGAGAGAGGAGTTGTGATGGAACTGGGCGAGCTTGATCCACTTGGCCCAGTCTTCTTGCTTCTTGGCAATGTAGGAACAGAGGTACTGCTCCATGCCTCAATTGATCTGTTCTGTTTGACCATCTGTCTGAGGATGGTAGGCCATTGATGTTTTCTGCCTTATTCCAAGGAGCTGGCAGAGCTCTGAAGTGAATTCTGAGACGAACTGAGGTCTGCGATCTGAGATGACTGAGGAGAGGAGTCCATGCTGGCACCAAACATGGTCACAAAATATTGTGGCCAGGTTTCTTGAGGTGATGGTATTGTGACAGGGCATGAACACTACCTCTTTAGAGAATCTGTCCACTATGACAGTGACTACTGTATACCAAAGGGGACCTGACAGGGGTAACCCTGTAATGAAGTCGACTGAGAGATCTGCCCAAGCTTGGGCAGGACAGGAAGGGGAAGGATCTTGCCAGCAGGCACGAAGGATTGTCCTTTGACCGTAGCACAGGTCTGGCATCCTTTGATATATGCCCTGACATCTTTGGTAACTCCTGGCCATGTAAAATGGCGGGTCAGGAGGTGCAGTGTCCACGCAAAACCTGTGTGACCTGCAACTGGGGAATCATGGCAAAGATTGAGCAACTCTGGGCAAAGACCTTTGGGTACAAAGGCCTTGCTTTTGGAGTTGGAGTATACCACATCTGAAGACTTCCGAGTGAAGCCTTTGGGTACGAGGGTCAGGTCCACGGCTTCTGAAGTCTTGGAGAGAGTGTCATAGAATGTGGACGAGAGCTCCATGTGATTCATGAAGAGGGTAGGAGGGAGGACCGTGATATTCGAATTGTGGTCCTTGACTACGTCACCATGGTCTGGGTGATGGGAGAGAGCATTGGTGTGCCCATTACTTGCGCCAGACTTGTAGATCATGGAGTAATTAAACTCCTGAAGGACTTCATGCCAGCAGGCCTGGCATCCAGAGAGAGCCTGGGGTTTCTTCCAGTACTCAAGGTTCTTGTGGTCAGTCCAGATCTCAAAATGAGGGCAGCTGACCAGGTAGTGGCATTATTCTTCAAGAGCACAGATGACTGCAAGCAACTCCTTGTCATAAATTGGGTAGTTTCGCTCTGCGCTGTTGAAAGAATGGGAAATAAATAATACCGGATGCCAAAGGTCGTCATTGCCTTTGATAGAGAGCACAGCTCCAATCGCAATGTCTGAGGTGTCTGTTTCCAACCAGATCTCCTTTTTCCTGTCTGGATACACGAGGAGAGGCACATTCCAGAACTTGTTCTTGAGAGAGTCCATGGTGGACTGCTCCTTGTCACCTCAACGCCACAGGGTGGTCTTCTTCATCAAGTCATTGAGCAGACAGGTGATGTCTGTGAATCCATGGATGAATCTGTGATAATAGTTGCAGAGTCCAAGGAAGCCTTGGATATCTTTGACCTTCTTGGGGACAGGCCATTTGAGGACTCCAGTGACTTTCTTGTCCTGCATCTTGACTCCTTCTTTGGATATGACCATGCTGAGGAAGTCAAGCTTCTCTTTCGAGAACTGACACTTCTCAGACTTGACATAGAGGTTGTTTTCCCTAAGATGACCTAGAACTTCTTTGATGATGGTCACATGCTCCAGCTTGGTCTTTCTCTTGGTGAAGACCATGCAATCATCAAGGTAGATGATGAGAATGGCATACATGTCATTGAAAAATATTGTTCATCATCTATTGGAAGGTGGGCAGTGAGTTGCACATTCCAAAGTATATCACCATGGGCTCATAAGCCCCTATCAAGGTGACAAAGGCCCCTTTCCATTTGTCACCTTTGATCCACACATTATTGAATCCCCATTGGAGATCCATGGTGGTGAACATATCAGTGCCTTTAAGCCGATCTACCAGAGATGAAATCAAGAGGAGCAGATAGGTGTTCTTGATCATGCCTTCATTAAGGTACCAGTAATCCATTACCAACCACTTCTTTCTGTCCTTCTTTGGAATGAAGAAGACAGGACTTATCTGTGGGGATTTGGAGGGGCAAATATACCCCTTGGCGGACTCCTTCTTGATGAAGGTCTGCAGTGCATCCATGTTGGGGTCCGAAAGTGGGATCATCCAATCCTTCTTCAGCGTGAAATCGGGCTTGAGGTCTATGGTATGGTTCCAAGCCTTTCGGACCGGCATTCTATTCTATTCTTCTTTGGAGAAGACATTGAGGAAGTCGTGGTAGACTTCAGGTATCAGGGCCTTGGTGCTGTCCTCAATTTGGACAGCTTGACTTTCAGCCTTGCACACCATCTGGTTGATGTGCTGACAGTCTTTGGTACATCATGGAAAGGAAATTTCCTTTTTGATCCAGTCAATATTGGGGTTATGGCATGAGAGCCAATCATATCCGATGAACATCTTATGGGTTTTGAGAGGGAGGATATAGACATCCACAATGTTGTAATGCCCATTGATCTGGATGATCATGGGTACCTTCTTGGTGATGGCACCTCCACAGTTGCCGGTGTCATCGGCATTTCTAATTGGGACTGGGAATGGAATGTCCACAGTCTGAAGTCTGAGCTTTTCTGCGTACTTCATGTCAATGAATGTATTTGTGCAACTGGAGTCAATCAGGGCCTTAACCATATGAGTACAGTAGCCACTGAGGGACTTGCCCATGAAGCATATGTCCTGGATCAAGGAGGGTCCAGAGTTTCAAGGGGTTTTGATGAGGGCCCATCATTTGGGGAAGGGGAAGGTTTTAAGATGCACACCTGAGCAATTAACACATCTAAGGCCCCCGAGGTCATCTTGTAAGAGACTTCCTCAGAGGCAAGCTTAGGTGAAATCTTGTGATTGCTCAGACTATCTAAGAAATGCATTCAAAATAAATAGGAGTCATTTGGGCCCCGAGTCCAAGTTATAGAACAGATACCTAGTCTGGGAGCATCCTCATCACTCATGGACTATGACCTTTTAAAGTGTCACTAACTTCTTCATCTGCCTCAGCTCTGAGGCAATCTCTCCAGTAGGCCTGCACCTCAGGTGAGGCATATCCTAAGTCTTGGATGTGAGCCTATGCCACTGTGTGCTGGGGCTGCTTGCATTGTTGGGACAAGTGTTCCAACTTATCACAGTTTCAACACTTCCTAGTGTCTGGAACGGGTGTGCCTATATTCATTGGGGTGCCACGTCTGGGCTGTACTCCTGTCAGAGTGAAGCGGGGTTGGGGAGTGTAACTAGGGGGATGGTAAGGATGAGATCCCCCAGCGGAAGGCACATAGGAAGGGCGCTGAGGAGGGCAATAAAAAGAGCCCATCGGGCAATAGTACAAGGGGTGCTCTTGGGCGCCGGATCCTCACTTGCAAGTGATCTGCCCAAAGGTCCTTTCTGCGTTCTTGCAGGCCTCCTTGAAGCTGGTGTATAATTCCTCTGCCAGAGGATGGTGGAGCTGAATGTGGTGGTAGATTTTGAAGTCTACCACATGCTTCAAGATCTCCATGCCATGGCCCCAGTCAATCTGTGCCTCCTGGAAGAGCTTGTTGAAGCTCTGGATGAACTTGTCAATGGGTGTGCCCTTCTGTTTGAGTTCCTTGAGGACATGGAGGGATTCATGGGCCAGGACTTTGATTTGGAAGTAGTCCTTAACATCCTTCTGGAGCTTGTTCCAGGATGACCAGGCCGTGGCTCCAACCTTATTCATGGTGGGTTCCTCTTCTGCATCAAGGACCCAGTCTTCTTCTTCTGTGGAGTACTTCTCCAGGGTAGAAAGTGTAAAGCCTTCTGTGTTGCCTTCAAAACGCAAGAGAACAGTGATATACTTGAGCTTGTCCAACTTCCAGGTTTGTTCGTCAACCCAGAGACATAGTCAGATCCACCATAGCTGAAAGGTGGACCTGTCTCCATTCCATTTGCCTGGGTTGGCAATCTTCTTGGTAACATCTGCCTTTTGTTCAAGGGATAGCTCAGCAAGTGAGGTGGTAATATCGTTGAGTGAAGAGGATGTGCGGGAGTTGGAGGCAGCATGCCCCAAGGGAACTGGGGTACAGGTGCCTGCTGAGCCACCAGACATATTGGAATGGATAGTAGGCAAGAGTCTTGGCTAGGAATCGGTGTCGACACAGAACTGAATTCTGTGGACGGATAATAGGGCGGGTTCACAACATGAAGAGTGGCTTCGTGGGAACACCAAATACAGGAATCTTCTTGACATAGACCTAGATGTCTGTGGAAACAATCTAGAGGTGATCTCTTCTCAACATGGGCCATGATGTCCATGGGAAGAATTGGAGAAGGCTGCTCATGACACAGAGCAAGCATGGGTGCTTCTCCGTGGGAGTATAAATCCTTCAAAGGTAATGAAGGAAGCTGCTTCAAGCAAGATCAACTGGTGGTCCTTTCAGTTATTTGTTCCTAACAGGGAACTACACCTGGGCCTAAATCAAGGCCTTGGAACCTGGAGACAAAAACCTTGTGAGGGGACCCAAGGAGGGGTGGCAGGCAAGGGGAGGAGGTGGAGGTTCCGCATAAATCCTATGGTCTGGGTAGTGTATGAGAGTTTAGTCCAAGTGTTGTGGGAGCAATGCTCACAGGGTTCTAAGCACAAGTGCCAACCACTACAGGGACCAGAACTAACTTGCAGGCTTCTACCAAGCCTGGCAAGGTGGAAATGAAAAGAAGCTTGATAGAGTTGCCTTAATATCAACCAGGAACTTCTGGAGCGAAGATCCTGTAAGTGATACAAGTGGACTAAACTAGGGGAATAGACTATAAGGTCAAGCACTTATATAGTGATGCTTCTATGGGTAGTGCTTCCAGAACAGGAAGCGCTGACATCTCTAATGCTTTCTTCTATTGCCTCCATGAATGCATCTGTGATTAGGATCAGTACTTGTTGCCTATCTGGATCTGACCAGCACTAGTAGTCAGTGCCTATTTGGGATCTATAGTTGGCACCTATCCCAGACTTTATAGTGGCTCAGGGACAAGGCTATCCCAGGATCAATAGGGAGAGTGTACACAATCTGAGATCATGTCGCAACATGTCAGGTCACATGTGATGAATGGTCATGTGATCGTGAAGTCACATGCCAATAGGGCGAGTGAAAGAAAGTGAGAAAAGATAGGAGAAATGGTGAGGAGAAAGGGGTTTTTGTAACAATATGAGTGGGCCTGCAGGGGTTGTCCAGAGAGGAGTGTGCTGTACATGAGCAGGCCTGCATGGCTAGATCTACTGGGTGTACATTATACAAGTGGGCTCACAGGGGTTGAATGGAGAGGAGTGCACTGCATGTGAGCAGGCCCACAGGGGGAGACTGGATGTGGGGTACACTACACATGCAGGCCCACATGAGCAAACATGAGGTGCATACATCATATGAGTGGGCCTGCAGGGGTTGTATGGAGTGGAATGTGCTATACATAAGCAGGTCTGTAGAGGCAGACTGGATGTGGGATACACTACACATGCAGGCCCATATGGCCATATATACTGGGTGTATATGTTATGAGTGGGCCCACAGGGGATGTACAGAGAGGAGTGTGCTGTATACAAGCAGGCCCACAGGGGCAGACTGGATGCAGGGTACACTACATACATGGGCCTGCATGGCCAATACAAGTGGGCCCACAAAGCCATACTGGATGTGGGTTACACTACACACATGAGCATGCAGCTTTTACATTCCATGAACCAGTATCATTAGGTATAACATTAGGACTTATATTTATTTTCTTAGGATTATTTGGGCCCACAGGGGTTGTATGGAGTAGAACCTGATGCATACAAGAGGGCCTGCAGAGGCATATTGAATGTGGGTTACACTACACACATGGCTAATATGGCCATATATACTGGGTGTACATGATATAGATGGGCCTGCAGGGATTGTATACAGAGGCATGTGCTGTATATGAGTGGGCCCTCAAAGGCATACTGGATATGGGTTACATTACATGTGCAGGCCCACATCAATATAATGTACGAGTGGCAGCTTGTGCAGACTTGTACAAGCATGGCAGGTGCAGGTTACACACCCAACGGCCCCCATGGACACATAGATATACATGCAGATTTGAAGGCCCATGGTAGGTTCTAGGCCACAAATGATTTTGGTGACATTGCTCACAAACGATTAGGTGAATGGCAGGTCAAGTCTTGTGGAAACATGTCTTACATCTGGTTATATACTTCTAGAAGTGATCATGCAACACTTTATTGCTTCATTTCAGATAGAATATTTGCATATTGTAGTAATGTAAATTGCAACATCCTATTGGCCTCCAATTCTCCTGCAATGACCCATCTGCCTCACTGGTCTACTTTGGGGCAACAATCAACAAATCATGATATATGTATGAGCATGGGAATAATCTGTTGACTACAGCATTAACTGGGAGTGTGTAAATCATGCTTTGTATTTCCTTAACCCACTACTCTACATCACTGATTTCTGTTTTATGCTGCAGCACTCTTCCACCTCCATGCATCATTCAACTATGAACTCTCAACTTGCCAACACAATCCTGGAACTCATAAAGAATATGATTGAAGAGATTTTGCACACCAAAGTTGCTGTCAATGCAGATCAGTGGCACACTGTGTTACAACACTACCACTCTCCTAGTGTAATACTAGGATAGATAGTCAACAAGAATGTAGCAGCAGGAACTTAGGAGCATCCTGAAGACTCAAGGAGGACAGATATGCCAGAAGATACATGGTATATTGTGTAGAATGAGCTGGGGAGCTCAGTTCTACACCAGGGGTTTATATAAATACAAGGATGTGCTATGAGGTCAGAGAATCCCATAATGGGAAGGCCTTGAGGAAAACAGCAGGCACAACATGAGGGGAACATGAGGCAGGGCTACATACAGCAGAGATTAAAGAAGGCAGTGTTGGTTCCTAATGAATAGGAACAAAGATGGGACTGACCATATGATACAAGAGAAAGTTAGGTTTAATAGGATCAGGGCTGTGTTGATCCCAAGGGTTAACACATAAAAGGAATAGTGGTCTGAAGTAGTGGGATACCTGTCCACATGATGAGAGCAAACCAACAGGATCTTTATTGTAATGGGGGAAGGGGAGGATCAGGCCAAATCATAGGTTTGTAACAATAGCCCTGTTCTAAGGTGGGAGATACTGTACTCCCAAAAATCTTCTTAGAAAGCATCATTATAGGCATCAGGGTTGGACTTGATGGGGTCATCCTGGAAGGGACAACTAGGGGCAAGGTGACTGGGTAACCTCATAATGAAGTCAACTGATACATCTATTCAAGCTTGGGCAGGCATGGAGAGGGGAAGGATCTTTCCAGCTGGGGCCAAGGACTGTCCTTTGACAGTGGTGCAGGTCTGGCATCTTTTGATGTATGCCTTGATATCCTTGGTTACTCCAGGCCATGTGAAGTGGCATGTTAGGAGGTGCAGTGTCTGCATGAAGCCTGTGTGCCCTGCAATCAGGGAGTCATGGCAGAGACTGAGCAACTCTGAGTGAAGTCCTTCAGGGATGAAGGTCTTGCTCTTGGAGTTGGAATATACCACATCCAAAGGCTTCCGGGTGAAACATTCAGGCATGAGAGTCAGATCCAAGGCTTCTGAGGCCTTGGAGAGAGCGTTGTAAAACATGGACAAGAGTTCCACATGATTTGCAAAAAGAGTGGAGGGAAGGACTGTGATGTTTGTGTTGTGGTCCTTAATGGTGTCACCATGATCTGGGTGACAGGAGAAAGTGTCTGTGCATCCATTACTTGCACCAGACCTGTAAATCATCGAGTAATTGAAGTCCTGAAGGACTTCATGCCAGCAGGCTTGTTGTCCAGAAAGAGCTTGAGATTTCTTCCAATACTCAATGTTATGCGAGTTCATAACAAACTTGAATCAATGGTGTTCTGGCAAAGTCCTCTATAGGCTTGAGAAACAAGTATTGAAGGGGTTGGGTCTTCAACACATATCAACTGAGGAGAATGGGGACTCCAAAGAAGACAGCACTGGATACTCAAGAGTAGTGACTGGTGAAGGTCTTGTGCACTAGCCTTCTCCCTCTGGAGCACCTACACAAGCCTAGCATATACATGGGGCTGACCACATAGCAATCTGTGTATGGAAAGGCTTTTCACCAAAAGGCTGAGCACACTGGCTCCCAACAGATGATACTATGTTAGGGGGATAGTACCCGTCCTGAGCAAAGGCTTAGGCATGAAGGTTTAAGGTTAACCTCAGCTAAGACTGATTGCTAGATGCATTGATGAGAAGCAGAAGATTGATAGAGGCAAAGAGCAATCAATCTTCACAGCAAATCAAGAGTGTCATGGAGAATGGCATAAATCAAGATTAAAGGAAGAGAAGCATACAGCTGAGTCTGAACTTAAATACTAACTAGGTAGTTTAGGGGAGGCTTCTACTACCTATATTGGGATGGCACTAATGGGGTGAGATCTGATTGGAATCTAGATCTATCAGGGGTGAGGGGAACATGAGGCATTGTGTGGCAGAGTGATGCCAAACTGAGATGTGTCTGTATGTGAAAGAAGGAGAAATTGGAAATACTACATAAAAGGTCCATGGAGTGTCCCTGGAAAATCCCTGAAAAGTCCCTTCCCTATGGTTCAAACATGTCTTGATTCATGAAGTTGTCCCAGAGGTCTTCTGGGATGAGTCCATTGTCTCCAAGGTCACACACGTCATTTAGAAGCTCCCTACTGAGGGAGCAGGTGAGTGGGTGGTCCATGTCTGTAAGAAAAGAGGTGGTGGTGGATGTAACCATAACATTACCCCTCTTGTATCCCTAAAGTTCCATCTCAGAAGCTTTGATCTCTCTCGTTGGTTTCATAATTGGTGAGATCTCACTGGTCAGGGAATAAGTCAGCCAGGTAGCAGTTTTGTCCTCAGTGGCTGGCCTCTCCACAAAGGGAGCATTGTTGCTAGGGGCAACAGTATTGGGGGTGGCTGGGCACAACAGTATGGCAAAGAGGACACTGGTAGCAGGGGCAATTGACTTGATAATGGATCCTTGCCCCATTTTCATAGCACCTGGGAAGGCTAAAATGGGTCAGTGAGTGGACACGACTTTTAGCTTCTGGAAGGATTCTTCGTGTCAAGGTTCCCAGGATCAAACAGTGGTCTTCTTTATGAGATCCAGAAGAGGATGGGTGATGTCCAAGAACAAAGGGATGAACTTCCAATAGAAGTTGCAAAATCCTAAAAACAGAGCCCATGTAGTCACATTGTCTGAGGGACATGGTCACCCTGGGTTGACAATATCATGTTGTAGACAGCTACCCCATGGCAGGCCCACTGTAAGATAATATGGTGTTGTAACAACAAATGGGTGGGTCCACTGAAATATAGTTTGGAGGATCTGCAACACATGAGTGGGCTCACAGTCAGATATTCTGGTGTTATAGCAACATATGAGTGGGATGGAGGAGTCTACAATACAGGAGCGGGCCTGCAGTAAGATAGTCAGGGGCAAGAACAACAAGCAAGTGGGCCCACTGAAATATAGTATGGAAGAGTCAATAATGCACAAGTGGGCCTGCTATAATATTGTATGGAAGAGCCTATAACACATGAGTGAGCCCAGAATAAGAGAGTTGGGGGCTAGCCTAACAAACAATGGGGCCCACTGAAATATAGTTTGTGGGTGTCTACAACACACAGGCAGGCCTGCAGTAAGATAGTTGGGGGCTAGCCCAACAAAGGATGGGGCCTGCTGAAAGATGGTATGAAGGAGCATGCAACATGCAGGTGGGCCCATGGTAAGATAGTTGGAGGATAGCTCAACAAATGATGAGCCTGCTGAAATATGGTATGGAGGAGTCAGCAACACATGAGCAGGCCCATGATAAGATAGTCAGTAGCGCAACAAATGAGCAGGCCTGCTAAAATATAGGATGAAGGAGCCAGTAATATACGAGTGAGCCCATGATAAGATAGTTGGGGGCTGGCTCAATGAACAATAGGGCCCACTAAAATATGGTATGAAGGAGCATGCAACACACAGGTGGGCCCATGGTAAGATAGTTGGAGGCTAGCACAACAAACAAGTGGACCCACTGAAATATAGGATGGAGGAGCCAGCAACACACGAGCAGGCCTGCAATAAGATAGTTGGAGGCTAGTGCAACAAACGAGCAGGCCTGCTGAAATATAGGATAGAGGAGCTAGTAACACACAAGCAGGCCCATGATAAGATAGTTGGGGGCTAGCTCAACGAACAATGGGGCCCACTGAAATATGGTATGGAGGAGCATGCAACACACAGGCAGGCCCATGGTAAGATAGTCAGAGGCTAGCACAACAAATGATGGGGCCCACTGAAATATACTGTAACTTGCAGGCTTTACACCAAGCCTGGCAAGGTGGAAATGAAAGAAGCTGATTGAGTTGCCTTAATATCAGCGGAGAGCTTCAAGGACTGAAGATCCTGACTGTGATACAAGTGGACTAAACTAAGGAAAGAGGTGTTAGAATGGAGATCATATTTATAGGCCCTGCTTTCTGGGCTGTGCTTTCCGATCAGGAAGCTCCAACTCTATTGTTTGCCTGTTTAGTTCTATCAGAGATCATTAGGAGATCCCATTGGCAGATCAGCAGATGGGGCAGCACTGATGGTGAGTACTGCTAAACAACTGAGATTGATGGTCTACTTGGCTGTGCGCAACACAGCAGCAGGCATGCTTGATGGCTCAGAGAACACAGCAGTTCCCAATCAGTGAGAGATAGCATGCTAGACATGGTTGTGTCACGACATGTCTGGGTCACATGTGGTCATGTGTCAGAGGTCACTGGTCTTGGTGAGCATGTGATGGGTCACGTGATCTCAGAATCATGTGCCACCAGGCAGGCAAGAAGGGGAAAAAGGTGTGGAGAAAGGGGGTTTCATAACAGTTTGGGTGACTGGCTGAACTGGTGGTGGATGCACTGTTGAAAGAAAATGGTTGTAGCTTCCAAGGCACTAGCATCACTGGATATAGAGGAATCCATCCTTCGAAATCAGTGGGCAGCCCAAGTTGCTTATCAAACTGCATCTCTTGCTCATATGTTGTTTTCCGAACTTTTCTGTTGTGTGGTTCTGTCTAACAACATGTTATTGTCTGCTGTAGGACAGGTTAAGAACAAGGGTGAGGAAGAAATTGCCAGAGTTTTAGCATTGGAGAAGGTCCTAGAGCATCAATAGATTGTAATCAATGACCTGAAGCATCAGCTCATCATGGATGATGTTTGCAATGTCACTGAGCTCAACATTCATCTCATTGAAGCATGATGCAAGCTGGCAATCACTACTACTGTCATTTAAAAGTGCCAAGCAGCATTAGGTATATCTCCTCAAGCTGATCTTGCTGCCCTCAAGCATGATGTATATTTACAGGTAAAAGCAAATCCATTGGAGATCATGCAAGGACTGATTGGGCTGTATTGCAGGTATGTATGAATGCTTGTGCAGTCAAAAGTCGCATATGGAAGCAGCTTTGTCAATGCAAGTTTGAGCTTGAGTGATTGGAGCATGCCTACCACACCACAGTGAATGGTATGTCTCCTATTCCATATCATCATGTGACTGAAGCTTTGTACACTCCACGATGTAGAGAATAGACTACAGGATAATGTTCAAGGAGCTATCAAGTGCCATGAGCCAACCATCCTCAAGCTTGTTAGCAACTATAATACCCTTTGCAAACAGCTGTGTGCATTTATTAATGCTCACACAGCACCTCAAGGGGCAGTTGCCCCTCCCTATATATCTCATGAGAATATATTTCAGTTGGATGTTAATGATGAGCTCTGGCAAGACATAGGTCTTGATGATATCACTACTGATCTCCCAGTTTGGCTTACTGATGAAAGTGTCTGTGTGAGTATTTGTTATCTGCTAGAATATGACCAATGTGTGGAGGAAGAAGCTAGGCTTTGCCATGAACTGTTACAAAACCCCCTTTCTTCACACCTTTTCACCTTCTCTCTCACTTGACTAGTGGCATGTGACTTCAGAATCACGTGACCCACTACACACGCTCAAGCCCAGTGACCTCTGGCACATGACCACATGTGACCCAGACGTGTCTCAACATATATGCATCAAGCACACACTCTCTCACTGATCGGAAACAGCCGAGTTCCTCAAGTCATCAAGCACGCATGCTGCTACAGGTTGCACTGCCAAGAGGATCATCGATCATAGTTGAGTTAGCAGCGCTCATTCCTAGCACTGCCTCTCCTCGCAGATCACCAATGGGATCTCCCGATAGATCTTCTGGACTAAAAGAGGCAGATCAGAGAACCAGTGTAGCCAGGTATATTCCTGATCAGGGATCACAGCCCATTGAAGCAGGACTATAAATACAGGCTCCACCTTAACACCTCTTTCCTTAGTTTAGTCCACTTGTATCTACAGCAGGATCTTCGCCCCTCAAAGCTCCTTCTAGATATTAAGGCAACCCATCAGTCTTCTTTCATTAATCTCGCCAGGCTTAGTGTTAGCCAGCAAGTTAGTCTCTGGTCCCTGTAGTGGTCATCATTTGCGGCATCTGACTCTATAGCGTTGCTTCTGCAACACTTGGACTAAACTATCATACACTACCTGGACTGTAGGGTTTATGTGGAACCTCCACCTCCTCCCCTTGCTTGCTGCCCCTCATCAGGTCCCCTTGCAAGGTTTATTCCCCAGGTTCCAAGCCTTGATTTGAGCCAGGCGTAGTTCCCTGAAAGGAACAAACAGCTGAAAGGACCAACAACTGGTCTTGCTCATCATAGCAGCTTCCTTCGTTGCCTCTGAAGGATTTGTACTCCCATGGAGAAGCACCCACACTTGCTCTGTGTCATGAGCAGCCTTCCCCAAATCATTCCCAGGGAGAAGACCTCTGTGTCAAGGAGTTCCACTCTTTTGATCATTCCCATGGGCCTTCTGATTGCCTGTGTCATGAAGATCTGTCACTTGTTGTATCCTATGGACTAGCTCTCTGTGTCGAGACCCCACCCCGTCATCCACCCATGGAATTCAGTTCTGTGACAGCATCATCTCCTAGCTGAAACCCTTTCCCACTACCTCCAACACTATGTCTGGTGGATCAGCAGGAGTGCGCACCCCTGTCTCCAACAGAAGTGCCTCTGGCTCTGCCACTACCCTCCAGGACATCACCGCCTCTCTCACTGAGCTCATGCTTGAAAAGAAGGCGGACACAATGAAAAAGATTGCCAATCCTGGCAAATGGAATGGAGACCGATCCACCTTTCAGCTATGGTGGATCAGACTTTGACTTTGGGTCAATGAGCAAACTTGGAAAATGGACAAGCTCAAGGCCATTGCTGTCCTCTCCCACTTCGAAGGAAATGTGGAGGGTTTTACCCTCTCTACTCTGGAGAAGTATACTGTGGAAGAAGAAGACTACATGCTTAATGCTGCTGGAGAAGTCACTGCTGCAAAGGTTGGAGTGGCTGCATGGCCCTTCTGGAACAAGCTACAATGGGAAGTAAGAGACTACGTCCAGATCAATGTGCTGGTGCATGAATCACTCAGCAAACTAAAGGAGCTGAAGCAGAAGGGCTCATCTATCGACAAGTTCATCCAGGACTTTGACAAGCTCTTCAAGAAGGTCCAGATCGACTGGGGCCATGGTACTGAGATTCTGAAGCATGTAGTGGACTTCAAAATATACCACCACATCCAGCTCCATCACCCACTAGCGGAAGAATCTTATACTGGATTCAAAGAGGCCTGCAAGAATGCAGGAAGAACATTCAAGCAGATCACCTGCGAAAGAGGACCCGGTGCTACAGAACGCCCTTCATTCTACCGCCCTATAGGCTCCTTTCATTGCCCTGCTCAGTGGCCTTCCTACATGCCTCCTGCTGGGGGACACCATCCTTACCATCCTCCGGGATACACTCCCCAGCCCTGCTTCACCTCCACAGGAGTTTAGCCAGGATGTGGTGCCCCCATAGACATAGGGGCAGGCCCACCCGTTCCAGACACTAGGAAGTGTTGGAACTGCAACAAGCTGGGACATCTGTCCCAGCAATGCAAGCAGCTCCAGTGTGCATTGGCGCAGGCTCACACCCAAGACATAGGCTATGCCTTAGCTGAGGCAGAGGCCTACTGGAGAGACCACCTCAGAGCTGAGGCAGACGAAGAAGTCAGTGACACTTTAAAAGGTCACAGTCCCTGAGCGAAGAGGATGCTCTTGGACAAGGTATACAATCAGTTATTTGAACTCAAGCTTCAGACTCCCCCAACTCTAAATTATTTCAGACACACTTCCTAGATAGCCTGAGCAATAAGTTATTGTCACCTACTGCCTCCAAGGAAATCTCTTACGAGATGACCTCAAGAGCCTTAGATGTGTTAATTGCTCAGGCATGTGTCTCAAAACCTCCTCCCCTCACCCTGAATAATGGACCAATCATCAAAACCCCTTAGAACTTTGGACCCTCCCTCATCAAGGACATGTGCTTCATGGGCAAGTCCCTCAGTGGCTACTGTACCCAAACAGTTAAGGCCCTGATCAACTCTGGCTGCACAAACACCTTCATCGACACGGCATATGTCGAGAAGCTTGGACTTCAGACCATGGACGTCCCGTTCCCAGTTCAGATTAGGAATGCCAATGGCACTGGCAATCACGGAGGTGCCATCACAAAGAAGATACCCATGATCATTCAGATCAATGGGTATTATGACATTGTGGATGTTTACATCCTTCCCCTCAGTTCCCACAAGATGTATATCAGGTATGATTGGCTTTCCTGCCATAATCTCAATATCGACTGGGTCAAGAAGGAGATCTCTTTCCCAGGATGCATGGAAGACTGTCAGCATATCAACCAGGTGGTGTGCGAAGCTGAAAGTCGAGCTGTCCAAATTGAGGACAGCGCCAAGGCCCTGGTACCTGAAGTCTACCATGACTTCCTCAATGTCTTCTCAGAAGAAGAATCGAACAGAATGCCAGTCCGAAAGGCTTGGGACCACACTATAGACCTCAAGCCAGATTTTGTGCTGAAGAAAGGTCAGGTGATTCCACTCTTGAATCCTGACATGGACGCGCTGCGAACCTTTGTCGAGAAGGAGACCACCAATGTTACGACGCCACCGCTCTCTAGGCGTAAGCCAAGATAGACAACTGTCAAGAATATAGCAGCAAGTAATCAAAGAGGTACTCAGAGACTCAGGGAGACGAATACACCAAGAAAGCAGGTATATTGCGTAGAATTAGCTGGGGAGCTAAGTTATATGCCGAAGAATTTATATACAGGGGAGACCATGCTACAAGAGGAGAGGATCCCAAAAAGGGGAATGGCCTCATGGTATCCTGCAGACATGGCAACGAGGAGGCCTCATGGTGAGGCTATACATAATGGAGATGGATCAAGGCAGTGTCGGTCCTAAGAATAGGAAATGAAGAAGGACTGACCGTCTGGTAAGAATAGAGTTAGGTTTATACAGGAAGATGCTGTGGAGATCTTAGAGATCAACCAGGAAAGGAAAAGGTGGTCCGTAGGGGTGGAATGCCCATTCACAATGTTAGGAAAGAGAATAAAAAGGAAACGGTAACCGCGGAATGTAGGATAAGGGTTAGAGATTGGAGCCAGACCATTGGTTTGTAACAATAGCCCCATCTTAAGGTGGGAGACACCATACTCCCGAGACTTCAACTAGAAATCTCCATTGTAGGCATCTGGGTCAGAGTCAGGGTCATCCTGGAAGGGACAACTGGGGGCTAGGTGACCCATCTGCTGACAGAGAGAACAGTGATGATGAGGGCAGTCATACTGTGGGTGTCCTGGGGCGGGTTTGTAACAGTAGGGACAATGGTAGGAGGGACAGTGAGGACGAAGATGTCCCGTAACTCCACAGTGGAAACATCGGATAGGGCATCGTACAGACAGGCCCAAAGGGAGGATGAAGGGGTTAGATACTGACCCCGAGGGTTGTTCTGATAGGAACGGAGAAGACTGGGAAGAGGTCACCGCCGGTTCGATGGCCTTGGGCGTAGAGATTTTCAGGAAAGGGGAAGATACCGGAGGTGGGCCTGCATCTGATGCAGAAGAGTTCTTGTATGATGGTGGGGAGGGGACGACAGCTGGTTGGGGAATGTGATGATAGTAGGAATCTCGTTCCGAGGAAGAGAGGGTTTCGAGGAGGGGTTTGAGAATAACCTGGATGTGAGCTGGATTAAGCTCGTCCACCACTTTGCCCAGACCTTCATGGTAGAAGAGGTCGAGGGTTTGTTGGTGTGCTTCCGAGATGCACTAAGCAAGTGTGGCCGTGTACATAGTGGGTTGCCCGACTGGGGGGAGGTTCTCTTGGACCTGGCAGAGAATGGTGTGGGTGCGATACAGTTGTTCCAACTCAAGGAGGGTGGTGCTGCGGTTGTGGGAGATAGCAGCATTAAGAATACGAATGAGGATGGGGTCGTTGAGGAGGGAGGCATACAGGGTTCTACACTGAGCAGGAGTGAGGCGATTGGAGTGGAGAGGGAGGCAACGCTTGGTGGGGGAAGAGGAATGAATTGGTGGCATGAGAGGATGGCCCAAATTAGAGGTGGTGGGCTGCCTTATATTTGTTTAGAAGATCAGTGGCGTTTTCCAAACTGAGCTCTCCTTTCCAGGTGCTTTCTGATAGGGGGTAACCCTTCCAGGCCACGAGGTAATGGCACCTTTGGGCGTTGCCTTTGTGCTTGACAATGTGACTGACCTCGTATTCTTCTTCGGTGCCTGTAAGTTCCAGTGGAGGTCAGGAGAAGTTGGGGCCGTGTTCATTGGTTTCGGTAAAAGGGGTTAGGAGGGACGCATGGAAAACCAGGTGTATTTTCCAGGTAGGTGGTAGGTTTAGCTCGTATGCCACAGTGGAAATGACCTTGCTGATGGAAAAGGGCCCATGGCGTTTAGGGGAGAGTTTGCGGTTTGACACAATAGGGAGATTGGTGGCTTCCAGCCATACCTTCTGTCTGATGGTAAAGGAGGTGAACTTAACGTGCCGTCTGTCGGCCATAACCTTCTGAGAATTGGTTAATGCCAATTTGGCTTCTTCTCGTGCAGAGGTGAGTTCGGAGAGTCAGTCCGCAAGATGAGGCATGAAAGTAGGGCCAATTTTAGGGTAGGTGTGTGGTTGATATCCCATCATTAGGGAAGAGAGGGATTGCTTAGTGGTGGAGTGAGTCATGGAGTTGTGGTGGAACTCCGCCATGGGAAGGAGATCAGTCCAGGATTCCAGTTTTTCCTGGCAGATGAGGCGCAAATATGTTTCCAATTCCTGGTTGACGTGCTCAGTTTCTCCGTCTGTCTGGGGATGATAGGCTGTGGAGAGGGCGATGTCATAGTGGAGGAGTCGGAAGAGTTCAAGGGCGAAGGTAGAGGCAAACTGAGGGCCTCGATCTGAGATGATTCGATCATGTAGCCCAAACCGAGGGAAGACATGTTGAAAGAAGAGGTTGGCGATATTGGCTGCTGAGACCGACTTGGAGCATGGGATGAAAATCACCCTCCGAGTAAGGCCGTGGTCCACCACGATCAAAACAGAATCTAAATTACTGACCAAAGGGAGGCTGGAAATTAAATCCATAGATAAGTGTTGAAAGGGGCGGGTGGCGGTGGTGGGAATGGGGTGCAACGGAGGCTGGGTGGGGTGAGTATTAACCTTGTGCTGCTGGCAAACAGCACACCTGGAGATATAGCGGCAGATAAAGGTGGACATACCGGGCCACCAATAGTCACGGGAGAGGAGGGCGAGGGTCCAGGCAGCACTAGCATGGCCGCTGTGGGGAGAGCTGTGGACTGAGGATATCAGGGTAGACTGGCAGTCTTCTGGAATGTAGAGATGTCCCTGGAAAGTGAGGTTGGAACCGTTAAAGGCCCAATCATCGGGGCGGGCACGAGGAAGTAAACTGGTCCCAAGGGACATCACTGTAAGGGCATTGGCAACTAGGGGATCCTCCTTGGTGGAGGAGGCGATTTTAGCCACTATGGCAAGGTTGAGCAACCTGGAGAAGACCATGTCAGGGAGAAGAGTGGCTGCGACGTTGTCAGTGGAGGTGTCAACGGTATTGCGGCAGGAGAGGGCATCGGCTGGGCCCATTTGTGTTCCAGGGACATGGGTGAACGAGAGGTTGTAGTCCTGGAGGAACATCTGCCAGCGGGCCTGGCGGCGAGAGAGCTTCCTCGGCTCCTTGAAGTACAGGAGGTTCTTGTGGTCCGTGAGGATGCTGACAGGGTAGTTGGTACCCCGAAGGTATTGGTGCCACTCATCAAGGGTGAAGATGACCGCAAGGAGTTTGCAATCATAGATGTCGTAGTTGCATTCGGCTGGTCTGAACAACTTGGAGATATAGGAACAGGGATGGAGATCCCCATTTGCGTCCTTCTGCATGAGTACTGCCCTAGCAGCAGTGAGGGAGGCATCGGTCATGATGTGGAACAGTTTTTCCAGGTCAGGAGTGCAGAGTACAGGTTGCTTGAGGAAGGTGTTTTTGAGGGTACAGAAGGCCCGATCCTGGTCTGTTCCCCATTGCCAGATTGCGCCCTTCCGAGTGAGGTCGTGGAGGAGGTGGGTGATGTCAGAGAAGGCAGGGATGAACTTCCTGTAGAAGTTACAGAAGCCAAGGAAGGATCGGAGGGCCGATATGCTAGTGGGAGGCTTCCAGTCCTCGATTGTGGAGAGCTTGGTGGAGTCCATCTTGATGCAGTCGTTGGAGACTACTAGTCCGAGGTATTTGACTTCGGAGAGGTTGAAGTGGCCTGGGGAGCTAAGTTCTATGCCAAAGGGTTTATATACAGGGGAGACCATGCTACAAGAGGAGAGGATCCCAAAAAGAGGAATGGCCTCATGGTATCCTGCAGACATGGCAACGAGGAGGCCTCATGGTGAGGCTATACATAACAGAGATGGATCAAGGCAGTGTCAGTCCTAAGAATAGGAAATGAAGAAGGACCGACCGTCTGGTAAGAATAGAGTTAGGTTTATACAGGAAGATGCTGTGGAGATCTTAGAGATCAACCAGGAAAGGAAAAGGTGGTTCGTAGAGGTGGAACGCCCATCCACAATGTTAGGAAAGAGAATAAAAAGGAAATGGTAACCGCGGAATGTAGGATAAGGGTTAGAGATTGGAGCCAGACCATTGGTTTGTAACAACCAAGGAGTATATCTGCCCCTCCAAATCCCCACAGACAAGTCCTGTTTTCTTCATTCTGAAGAAGGACAGGAAGTGGCTAGTCATGGATTATCAGTACCTAAATGAGGGTACCATCAAGAATGGCTACCCACTCCCCTTAATCTCATCTCTGGTAGATTGGCTTAAAGGTGCTGACATGTTTACCACCATGGATCTCCAATGGGGATTCAATAATGTGCAGATCAAGGAAGGTGATGAATGAAAAGGGGCCTTCATCACCCCAATAGGGGCCTATGAGCCCATGGTAATGTACTTTGGAATGTGCAACTCACCACCCACATTCCAACAGATGGTGAATGACATCTTCAACAACATGTATGCTGTCCACATCATCTACCTTAATGATTGTATGGTCTATACCAAAGGAAAGACCAAGGCAGAACACGAAAGCATTGTCAAGGAAGTTCTAGGTTGTCTTAGAGAAAATGACCTCTACATCAAGCCTGAGAAGTGTCAGTTCTTGAAAGAGAAGCTTGACTTCCTCAGCATGGTCATATCCAAGAAAGGAGTCAAGATGCAGGACAAGAAGGTAGCCGGAGTCCTTGAATGGCCTGTTCCCAAGAAGGTCAAGGATATTCAAGGTTTCCTCGGACTCTGCAACTACTACCACAGATTCATCCACGGATTTACAGACATTGCCCATCTGCTCAACGACTTGACAAAGAAGACCACCCTGTGGCATTGGGGTGACAAAGAGCAGTCTGCCATGGACTCTCTCAAGGATAAGTTCAGGACCATGCCTCTCCTCGCGTATCCTGACAGGGAAAAGGAGATCCGGTTGGAAACAGACACCTTGGACATCGCGACTGGAGCAGTGCTCTTCGTCAAAGGCAATGACGACTTTTGGTGTCCAGTATCATTTATTTCCCATTCTTTCAATAGTGCAGAGCGAAACTACTCCATCAACGACAAAGAGTTACTCACTGTTATCCATGCTCTTGAAGAATGGCACCACTACTTGGTCGGTTGTTCTCACTTTGAGATCTGGACCGACCATAAGAACCTTGAGTACTGGAAGAAACCCCAGGCTCTCTCTGGACACTGGCCTGCTGGCATGAAGTCCTTCAGGAGTTCAACTACTCCATGATTTACAAGTCCAGCACAAGCAACTGGTGTGCCGATGCCCTCTCCTGTTGCCCAAACCATGGCAACACAGTTAAGGACCATAACTCCAACATTACGGTCCTCCCTCTACCCTTTTCATAAATCATGTGGAGCTCTTGTCCACGTTTTACAACACTCTCTCTAAGGCTTCAGAAGCCTTAGACCCGACCCTCATGCCCGAAGGCTTTTCCTAGAAGTCTTTGGATGTGGTATATGCTAACTCCAAGAGCAAGGCCTTCACCCGGAGTTACTCAGTCTTTGTTATGACTACCCCGGGTAGGAGTTCGTCGTAGCCCTTGGTAAGTTCTAGGGTCAAGGGTTCGAGAGCGTACTTGACTAGAGGGACTTCCTTGAGACAAGGGTTCAAGGATATCGATGCAAAGGGACTTCCTATGATCGATCGTTCAAGGGGTTCAAGGGAGGTGCCACCTCAGGAGCGGGCACTGGTCTCAAGGAGGTTCGATGTCGCAGGGAACTAAGGTGGATTCTCAAGGGAGATCTAGGTTACCGTACAGGGAAGGGAACTGCGAGTATTTATGCGAACCTGGAGTCCAGGATGAGTCAGGAAATGGAAGGTCATAGAAGGTTAAAGAACTATGACTAAGCACTGGAAGGTCATAGAATGTTGAAGAACTATGAGTAAGTAGAAGGTCATAGAAGGTTGAAGAACTATGACTAAGCAATGTTAAAAGAGAAGGAAAAGAATGGGTCTTACGGGGTTCGAACGGTAAGACCGGTTCCAAGAGAAAAGGAAAAGAGTAGGTGCGTACGCAAAAGGAAAGGAGAAATCGTAACAGTCTTTGCCATGACTCCCCAGTCGCAGGTCACGCAGGCTTCGCACGGACTCTGCACCTCCTCACTCGCCATTTCACATGGCCAGGAGTTACTAAGGATGTCAGGGCGTACATGAAGGGTTGCCAGACCTGTGCCATGGTCAAAGGGCAATCCTCCGCCCCAGCTGGCAAGATCCTTTCCCTTCCCCTTCCTGCCCAACCTTGGGCAGATCTATCAGTCGACTTTGTTATAGTGTTACCCCTGTCAGGTCCTTCTAGGTTCATGGCGGTCACCGTGATTGTGGATAGGTTCTCTAAAGAGGTAGTGTTCATGCCCTGTCACAACACCGTCACCTTGAGAAACCTGGCCACAATCTTCTGAGACCATGTATGGTGTCAGCACGGACTCCCCTCCTTGGTCGTCTCAGACTATGGACCACAGTTCATCTCGGAATTCACATCAGAGTTCTGCCAGCTCCTCGGAATTAGGCAGAAAACATCTACGGCCTACCATCCTCAAATGAATGGTCAAACAGAATGGATCAATTGAGGTATGGAGCAGTATCTCTGCTTCTACGTCACCAAGAAGCAGGACAATTGGGCTAAGTGGATCAAACTTGCCCAGTTTCACCACAACTCCTCGCTTACTTCGGCCACCAGAACTACTTCCTTTGTGGTCACCCACAAGTATTTCCCTTGTCTCAGCTTCAAAAGATCATTGAACACCCTCGCAGGAGAGTTCTTCCAAGAAGCTCTCAGTTCCCACAAGGCAGTTGCGCTTGCCTTGGAGGATTCTCATCAGTGCATGATCACACAGGCGGACCACCTTCAGTCCAAGGCAACTGTGTACTGGATCAGCCAGAAGGTTTGGCTGTCCACCAATCAGCTATCTTTGCCATACCCCACAAAGAAGCTCTCCCAGAAATGGATTGGACCTTATTCAACCATGAAGGTCCTTTCCAATACAGTTCACCTAAAGTTGCTGCGATCAGTCAAGATCCACCCCGTCGTCAACATATCTCACATCAAGCCCCACATAGACACTCTCTCAGATCAGCTGGTGATTCGTCCAGATGCTATTGAAGTAGATGATGAGGGTTACACCCAGTACAAAGTCGAGTCCATCCAAGACTCTAAACTGGTCAAGGGAAAGCTCCATTATATCATCCATTGGAAAGGCTATGATGAGACAGATCACACCTGGGAGCCAGCAGACCACCTAAAGTCTGCACAAGATGCAATCACTGAGTTCCATCAACGTCAGACAGCTGCCCCGAGGCAGCTCAGGGGTATCTCCCCACAGGTTTTCGGTTGGTTGTTCTAGCCTTATGAAAACTTTACGGAGGTAGACTCTGATTCAGAGGATTCAACTTGTCCAGAGTATGAGTCCTAGAGAGGGGGTAGTGTTACAAAACCCCCTTTCTTCACACCTTTTCACCTTCTCTCTCACTTGACTAGTGGCATGTGACTTTGAAATCACATGACCCACTATATGCACTCAAGACCAGTGACCTCTGGCACGTGACTGCACATGACTCAGACACATCTCAACACATACACATCGAGCATGCTCTCTCTCGCTGATCGGGAACAGCTGAATTCCCTGAGCCATTAAGCATGCATGCTGTTGCAGGTTGCACAGCCAAGAGGATCACCAATCTCAGTTGAGTCAGCAGTGCTCATTTCTAGCACTGCCTCTCCTCACAGATTGCCAATGGGATCTCCTGATAGATCTCCTGGACTAAAAGAGGCAGATCAGAGAACCAGTGTAGCCAGGTATATTCCTGATCGGGGATCACAGCCCATTGAAGCAGGACTATAAATACGGGCTCCACCTTAACACCTCTTTCCTTAGTTTAGTCCACTTGTATCTATAGCAGGATCTTCACCCCTCAAAGCTCCTTCTAGATATTAAGGCAACCTATCAGTCTTCTTTCATTAATCTCACCAGGCTTAGTGTTAGCCTGCAAGTTAGTCTCTGGTCCCCATAGTGGTCATCGTTCGTGACATCCAACTCTATGGCGTTGCTCCCACAACATGAACATTGTGTTCTTCAGGAATGGATGATTACAGAGTGGAACAATCTGCAAAGGGCAAGAGCTAATGCAGGTGAGTTGTTTGTTGCTTCTGTCTTCTTTACCTTACACTTATGTAACATACTAGATGTCAATAAACTCTACCAACTAGATCTACATGAGATTGAATTATGTAGATTGTGTGTGTGGTGGGAGACACAAGTTCAACAAATACCTTGTGCTTGGGCTATGTCAGATAGCTGGGGGCCCTCAAGCATCACCCTGGGCCATATTGCACTTGCCATGCATTAACCACAGAGTGCTTATGGTAAGTACATGTCTCTGATTGCTGTCAGCCTATGTCCTCATCATGCCCTGGTATATAGTGACTTATGATACACAGGTATGAGTTTCTTCTGAAATGTTTATGGCTGATGCTCACTCTGTTGCAAATTACCAGGCTGTTGGGAATCAAGTAAGGGAGGAAGAGTTCACTGAGGAAGAGGAGGAGGAAGAAAAAGGAGGGAGAGGTTGACACTGTGGGGTATTGACATTGGTGATGGTGAGCTGATGGCAGAAGTTGAGGAGACTGCATTAGCTTATGAATATCAACTTCATGAACAAGATGATGACTCAGAAGATATGGTATGGGAGATTTGAATAAGGTGGATAACATGGCTTCTGATGATGATTAGTTATCTTCTATTTGTATCCCATCTGCTAAGAGATTGAAAATCTAACAATATTGTTTTTCCCATCTGTTCTAATCACTGAGACTCTGACACTATTGACTCTTGAATTGCCTTGAATTTCAATATGCAGCCACATACCCCATTTCATAGCATATGCCTTGCACAAAATGAAGCTCCATTGCTCAGTAACCTATGTTACTCATGTCTGCTGTCCATATCCCTCAGGCACCCTGAAGTACTCTCCACTAGGCAAGATCCATTTTATGGCTATGAGCAGCTGTCACGGGTATGCACCCAGCTTGTTCCAAGTACCCTCTATCCTTATTGAATTCCACAGTCAAATTACCACATATCAGAGTGTTACATGAGTCCATAACAATCTTGACTGCAGTGGTGTGCTGGGGAAGTCTCCTATTGGCTTGGAAAACAAGTGTTGAGGGGGTCAGCCTCAACACATACAGTATCACAAGGAGAGAATGGGAACTCCCAAGGTGACAGCACTGGATGCTTGAGAGCAGTGACCAGTGGAGGTCTAGTGCACTAGCTGTTACAAACCAATGGTCTGGCTCTGTTCCCTAAACCCTTATCCTACACTCCGCGGTTACCGTTTTATTTCATTCTCTTTCCTAACATTGTGGACAGGCATTCCGCTCCTATGGACCACCGTTTCCTTTCCTGGTTGATCTCTTTAGATCTCTCCAGCCATTTTCCTTTGTAAACCTAACCTTGTTCGTACCAGACGGTCGGTCCTACTTCTTTCCTATTCTTAGGACCGACACTGCCTTCCTTTATTTCCACTATACATAGCCTCGCCATGAGGCCTCCTCATTACCGTGCCTGCAGGATACCATGAGGCCATTCCCCTTTTGGGATCCTCTCCTCTCGTAGCACGGTCTCTGATGTATATAAACTCCTCGACATAGAACTTAGCTCCCCAGCTAATTCTACGCAATATACCTGCTTTCTTGGTGTATTCTCCTCCTTGAGTCTTCAAGCATCTCCCTGATTGCTCGCTACTAGTTCTTTGACGGTTATCTATCTTGGCTCACGCCTAGAGAGCGGTAGCGTCGTAACACTAGCCTTCTCCCTCTGGAGCGCCTACACTAGCCTAGCGTATACGTGGGACCGTCCACGTAGCACTCCGCATATGAAGTGGCTTTTCACTGGGAGGACAAGCATGCTGGCTCCCAACAGGCAGTACTATGCCTAGGGGATGGTACCCTTCTAGGACAAAGGCTTAGGCGCTGGGTGTTAACCTCAGGCTAAGACTGATTACAAGACGCATGGATAGAAGCAGAGTAATAGAAGAGAAGAGGCAATCAGTCTTCTCAGCAATCAAGACTATTATGGAGAATGGCACAGATCAAGATTGGAGAGAAGAGAAGTACAGTGGGGTCTGAACTTAAATACTAACTAGGTAGTTTAGGGGAGGTTCCTACTACCTACATTAGGGCAGCACCTAACTGGGTGAGATCTGATTAAGATCAAGATCTGTCTGGGTGAGGAGAACATGAGGCATTACGTAAGTAAGGTAAATGCTGAAGTAAGACGTGTCCACATATGAAATACAAGAATTGGAAATGTTACATAAAAGGGTTCATGGGATGTCCCTTCCCTACAGTTTGGCATAGTCCATAGTAATGAACTCGTCCCACAGGTCCTCAGGCATGAGATCCTTGTGTCTGAGGTTGCACAACTCGTTGAGTAGTTCCCTTCCGAGGGTATGAACGGGTGAGTGAGGGTTATTGTTACGACGCTACCAGTTCTCCTGTTATTACCAAGAGTAGGTAGTGCGACAAAGTCCTAACAGCAGGCACTCAGAAGTAGCCTTAGTCTTAGAGAGGTCCACGGAAGAGGAACACCAGGAGATACGTGGTATTCACGTAGAACTAGCTGGGGTGCTAGGTTCTACGGTGGGGTCTCTATATACTGGTACAAGTGTGCTACGAGGCCAGAGGACCCTATAAGGGGACACGTCTGGAAACCGGTTGGCATGAGGTAAAGGGGAGGCATACTATGATAACAGAGAAATCTGGATAAGGAGTAATGATGCCGGTCCTCATGTAGAACATGAGGAGGAACAAGGACCAGAGTAGTGGTACATCAACGGAAGCATTAAGAACGAGTCATCAGTCCGAGGCACGGCAGTGCCGGCTGTTTATAGTAGTCAGGAACGGAAGAGTGGTAAGGTGAACGTAGGGGTAGGAGGGAACGAGAATGGGTAGTAATTGTAGGGTGAACGTTGGGTTGTAACAGTTATCAGAAGAAAACAAGGTGGAGGTGGATGTGACCATAACACAGAGCATTCACTCACATCTCTTTTGTTAGATTCATTTTTTATTTGTCCCCCTGCTAGTACTTCATACTAATTCATTTACATCCAACAAATTTTGAGAATTCCCACATCCACCTCCAGCAACCCTTGGGAATTCCCATATTTATTACCAATGACCTTTAGGAATTCCCACATCCATCTCCAGCAATCTTTGGGAATTTCCCCAACCATTTCCAGCAACCCTTGGAAATTCCCATGTCTATCTCCAGTGACCTTTGGGAATTCCCATATTTATTACCAATGACCTTTAGGAATTCCCACATCCATCTCCAGCAATCTTTGGGAATTCCCATATCTACCTCCAGCAATCTTGGAAATTCCCATGTCTATCTCCAGTGATCTTTGGGAATTCCCATATTTATCTCCAGCAATCTTTTGGAATTCTCACATCCACCTTCATTGACCTTTGGGAATTCCCACATCCACTCCCAGGAATTCCCATACCCACCTCCAATGACCTTTGGGAATGCCTACATCTATCTCTAGCAACCTTTGGGAATTCTCAACATCCACCCTCAACTACATTGATGAATTCCAACAGTGTCTTGGGAACTTCCACATCCATCTCATAGCATTTGGGAGATTTCCAAAGCCACCACCCAGAACATTTGGACATACTTCCATGGTCTTAAAAAAACAGTGAATGCCCACAGTAGTGTACATGGTACTGTACATGATTGGGCAACCATCTTTACCTTCTTCCTATTTTGCATTATTCAATTTTCCTCCCCTGTATAATCTGTCTACCCTGATTTCAGGCAAATATTTCACCATTGTATCATAAGAAATCCCATCTGAAGCATGCTTAGATAGCATATATATATTATATTTGCAATACAATACAAGTCTATCAGGACCCCTAACATCCCACTTATGTGGGAAATTCCCAATTCCCTTGGGAACAGCTTTGGAAAAATCATCAAGTTGTTTAACAAAAGCACTTTGCTCTTGTTTTTTGATAATTTACAATCCATAAACAACCCAGAATATCTGGTTGTCTCACCAAGGCCCTTGGTCATTTATGTACTTTGCCCATGGTTTGAGGAATTTCCAGCCCATAGGTGTTACAACCCAATGTTCGCCCTACGACTATTACCCGTTTTCATTCCCTCCTACTCCTAACCTCGTCATACCACCTTCCCGTTCTCCGTTACCGTAAGCAGCCAACGTTCCAACGTTTCGGACTGATGACATGTTCCGTACTGCCTCCATTTGATGTACCATTACTCCAGTCCTCGTTTCGCTTCACGTTCTACATGAGGACCGGCACCATTACTCCTTATCCAGATTCTTCCGCTATCGTAGTATGCCTCGCCCTTACCTCGTGCCAACTAGTTTCCAGACGAGTCCCCTTATAGGGTCCTCTGGCCTCGTAGCACACTTGTACCAGTATATAGGAACCCCACTGTAGAACCTAGCACCCCAGCTAGTTCTATGTGAATACCACGTATCTCCTGGCATTCCCCTTTCCAAGGATCTCTCTAAGACCTTAGGCTACTTCGGAGTGCCTACTGTTAGACTTGGTCGCACTATCACCTCTTGGTATTACCAGGAGAACTGGTAGCGTCGTAACAATAGGCACCTCTTAGGTCTAACCATGTAGAGAGAAAGATAGATATAAGAGGTATTCCTAGGCAGGTGACTGAAGTGTGTTGTTCATCAGGGCATCACCTATGAGTGAGATATTGAATACATTTCTGGTGTTGCTCTTGAGCTTGTCATGCCAGCAACAGCGGATGCAGGACGCATAGTGGAGGACAATCTTGTCACTGTTGATGGTAACACGGACTGGGTGATTCTCAAGATTCCGGAAAAATTCTGCTAAGGCATTCATATGCTTGTTGGACCAGGAAGCCTGTTTGATCTGGTGCAGGAAAGCATTCTTGGCCTGGAGGAACTCATTGAAGATGAGGTTGTGGTTGGCCCATGTGTTGCGTGAAGCCTTCACCAAGGCAGCAGGATGCAGGGTGAAGATGTCATTTAGGCTGGCAATGCCGAAAGTGTCATCTGCTTGGGACTTGTGGTTTCGCAAAGCCTCATTGTAGCCTTCCAAAGAGAAATTCCACAATTCCACAAAATCAAAAGTCAAGGTCTTCTGGATGGCGTACTGTGAAGGTCTGGGCACAATTATGCTGGAGGGTAGACAGTCCTCATTGAAGTCAGCAATTTTCAGCTTCTTCTTTTTGGCTTCTCTTTTTTTCCTTTTCGGCCTCAGCTTCATCAAGCTGTCTTTGCTCATCTTCCCTTTCTCTTTGCTCTAGTTGAGCTTGCTCTGCTGCTAGGGCTTCTGCTTCATGCTGGTGGTTCCAGGTGTCAATATGTTGGGCATGCTCATCATCCCATGCAACAATGAGGTGCTCAACCACTTGGTTGACATCCTCATTGAAGCTGGCCATCAGGGCCTCCCAGACTATGCGGTAAGCATTGGCAGTGAAGTCGGGTTGCATTTTGAGGGCAGGGTCAATCATGATGGGAGAGTGTTGAAAAACAAAGGAGTGGTTTGAAGTTGGATAGGTGGAGGGGAGTCATAGCAGGTTGCGACGATGATGCAAGGACAAGCAGGACAAGGACAAGCAATAGTTGGTGGTAGGAAAGAAGAGAAAACTGCTGCTTAACGACACTCATCTGAAGACTTAACACTATGACTCAGCTCATGCCTCACAGTGTCACAGTGTGACAAGCAACATGACTGATTCATATACACTTCCTCTTGCTGAATGGGAACAGTAGCTCATTCAATTCATACTTTATCGTATCTCACCATTGCACAAATTATTGTACAGTTCCGTAGCTGCTTCACGTAGGGAGCTATCATTCTCTCTCCACGGATATCGACTAACGATGCCTCATACCATTCATCTCAGCAATGGCAGCTACTTCTTCATGCTATGTACACTATCATTCTTGGTTATGGCTGAGAACATACACATCCATTATGGCCGACTCTCACCTGCAGAGCTGAAAGTATACATCCTGTTTAACATCACAATCTCATCTCTCTAACATGGCTGTCGTGACGTCGTCCGTTCAGGAACGCGTTGAGCATATCGGATATGCAACGTTTGCCATGCTCTTTGCCATGCTTGACATTGGTTTCGTCATCGCCCGCGTTGCCGGACTCGTTGCGTTGTCCGGGTCTCCTCCTCTTGCTGCGAGTCTTGTCCTCATCAGCATGTCACCATCAGCTATCCTCCCGATGCTCACCTACTCCACTAGACTCCTCAGGCGGAGGAAGTGCGAGTCCAGTGGAGAAGAAGAGATGGAATTCGGCACTGTAGTTGATGGGCCCAAGAACTGAAGCTTTGTAGCATTCAATATCTCGTTTGTTGATTCCACCGGCCCTATTGCTATAGGGATAATACCATTTCATCCTGGTGACGCTTGGTATCTGTCGTACATGAGATTATGGCCCTGAACGACATGTGCAACGACAGGTTGTCATCCTCGGCCACGAATCGGAGCAACAAGAACCGAAATGATGAGCTGGTCCATCGACCGCTTGCCCCCTCAGTAGACGGTCCGGTGACACTAGGTAAATGGGTAGCGGCGCCAAGGCGGCGCTAGTCTGCAAATAGTCGGAGTAACACGATGGCGATGAGTTTGAAGGTACTCGCATATCCACCCAATGGATCCTTGCAACGGCGGCAGCGTAGGGTCAAGCGAAGGCGACCGTGTTGCAGTAGTGGTATATGACGTGAGGGGACGGAGTCCGGACTCCGAATGCAACCTTGGGGAAGTCCACGGGGTCCCCGGCGGCGCACCCAATGACCGAGCGACCCCCCACAAATACACCCATCTACCGTCAGTTTCCAATCCATCAGGCCTTTTTTTTGCGGTGGGCTCTTCGGCAAGGTCAACATCCAGCGTCGAAAACGCCCATGATCATTGCAGGTCTCACCATAACAATGCGAAACTGCTGCCCACGCGACCAGGGCCCTCTGGAATCTGGACACATAAAAGTCACGAAGTTTTGGATTGACTGATGTCGATTGACGATCCCATGCATTTGATATCCGTGCCGGTCACTAACACCACGTTGGCGGGTCTCGTCGCACCATCGTCGACGAGCCCACAGTCACTCGAACCGGTCGTGAAAATGAAGTTTGCTTCCTACGACGATACGGTCCTCCAGCCCATGGACGCTAATCAATTATGCTACAGTCTTAAAAAAAGTTCGCCAACCGGACCTCGCTTATTGATGACGATGCGACTGTCAGGACCGCGGCGGCGAAAGCCTTTGACACGCTTCAGGAGCATATTGGGCCAAGGCCATCGATCAGACGATACCTACACTGCTGGAAGAGCTCTGGGACTGCCCTCCAGGCTCTCCGGGAGGTCATGTCGGTGAGTAGCGGCTTCTCTGAGTGGGAGGAGAAAATGGCTAGCGTTCTGATGCGTGTATGTGCTAGGTTCGGGCGGCGACGGTGTTCTCCGTGTTGATTCCTACGTTGACTGCCACGCCGATGACGGTGTTCAACGCGCGAGCACTCGCGTCCCTCGTCACTGTGGCCGGTGGTGCGCTCAGCAAACGTCTGACGGTCATCTTGAATGCATTGATCAAGGTGCTGGAGGAGGACAAGGACGAAGAATTACTTGCTGCTTTGGACGAGACATTGCATGCATTGCTCAGATCGATCGGGGATCCAGAAGGGTTGAATACGCTGATGCTACTACTGCTTTGATGGTACGCACGTTTGATCTCGATGACATGGTCTTTTCTGTCACCCTCATCTGACTCGGGATGTCATAGGACAAAGAGCGATGCACCGACGCGCCATGCTAGCGCTTGCGGACTATTTTCCATCTTCTGCCAGGAGTCAGAGCTCGATTTGTCTTTGTACCGAGTGGATTGGGTTCGACAGCTGATCTCCCTGTTTGATGATCTCGAAGTCGACGTTCATACTGCGGCGTGGAAAGCATTTGATACGTTTGTCAAGTCTGTGCCCAGGGACGAACTGGAGCCTTTGGTCGTTCCACTTCGCCGGACCATCGAAGGGACGGGTGCCCCAGGACGGTTCGTGCCTGGGTTCAACTTGGCCAAGGGCGTGGCACCCACTGTGCACATCATTATTGCAGGTCTCACCACGGGAAGCAACGAACAACGCGAAAACGCTGCCTATGCGATCGGAGACCTCGTCGAGCGCACCGACGAATCTGCCATCAAACCATTTGTCGTCCCCTTCACCGG
>JBBPNB010000128.1:0-37469 GCA_038090635.1 Rubroboletus satanas
AGGACGAAGACACAAGAGTTCATAGATGCTCCGTGGCTCTGTGTGCGGCAAAGGATATCTCCATTTCAACACTATCGGCTCGTCCATGGGATGGTGGGACGCGCGCTTTTCAAGTTCGAAAGTACGAAACAGCTGGTGACGGCGGTCTTCGATTCCCTTCGAGGTGCGTTTACTTCGAGCTATACACAAAAAGTGATTACTGACGGATGAATGACAAAGCTCGCACGCACGCATTCGAAGTCGCGAAGATCTTGCATCGCGATATAAGTGCGGGGAACATCATTTTGACGGACGAGGGCAGGGGGTTGTTGATCGACTGGGAGTTGGCAAAGATGGTGGAAGAGGGCGGAAGTAGGCGACCTGATCGTACAGTAAGCCCTCCGGCGCAATAACGCTCGAGCATGCACTCATCGCCGTAAACTTAATTAGGGAACATGGCAATTCATGTCTGCAAACCTGCTTCGGCAGCCCGGGAAGATGCACACGTTCACAGATGTCATCTCGAGTCATTCCTGCATGTCCTCGGATGGATGACTTTCGCTATGTTCCCGCCGTTGATTCTTATGAGGCCGATGATTGTGGTGGCGACATGGCCATGTTTGACGAACATTCTGTGCGGCCAGGGCGTTTTGACCGTGACGGACGTTACAGATCTGATGCCTTAGGTTCGGAAAAATATCCGTCGCAAGACTTTCAGCCTAGACAACCCACCCCAGTCAGCAAGCTTATTCGGGAGTTGAGCAAACCCTTTAGATCGCTCTATCGGGACCCTCCGACTGACGAAGACCGAATGAAGATAAATCCCCCTCCAGACCACTCTAACAGGCAACTATCCCGATTGATGACCGTCATTAATCAGTATGATGAAGATATGGAACACCTACAGTCTCCTATTTGGTTCATCAACGAAGTCGAGCAGGCGTTGGACGGGGAGCAATGGCCTACGGACGACAAGGCTGCTGAAAATCTGCCCATTGCTCTCTTCTCTGGCCACACGAAAAATCGGGTGCTGATAAAGACTAGCCAGCTGCAGAACACACACAGCCTGTGGGAGAACTCGAGGGGGTTGTCAAGGAACTCGAAGCGCGCGGGGGGCCTGAGTCCCACACCGGAGCCTCGTGTAAAACGTGCTCGTGGTACCCCCATTGTGTCTGAATCACAGAGTTGATTACCCATTGGTAGATTCGGGGTTCGATGACCCACCCTGAAGATGTCATATACCTAGCCAAAGTGTATCAGTAAGTTCACGCGATCCATGTGTACGTGTCGTCTAATTTCTTGGAGCACTTGTATTTCACTCGCTCCCCTCCCAACGATTCCAATTTCTCGAAACCCATTGTCTTGCGAAGATCGATTTGAACATACTTGAAGGTATGGAAAGCTGGACGTCCGCGATCCATTTGCGCACGCGCTGCTTGGCTGCGACTCCGCATCCACCTCTCTGCCTTTCTTTTACTGCGAGCGTTGGCGATGGGGTTTGGGTTCATCCTGACCCGCGCTTCTCCTTGAGTTTGGTTTCCGGTTTTACCCAATGATGTGACGTGAGGAGTTCATTGTCGCGCAGGATGACCTTGGGCGTAGCTGATCAAGCATGGATAACACCACATGAAGTTGTCTGATAAATTTGAGACCCACCACCGGGTACCAAGTAACTTATCGGAGGCAGTCTCTAGTGGACTGTGCACATTCACGTAAAAGCGTCGGAACGCAGCCTGAAACGGACTCATTGGTAGTATAATATCCACTAGTGACTGCACTCTCTACTCGTAGTACCCGCTGAATTTCGACAACCGTGACGTCTTTATTCCTGTCCGCACTCCACAGGCCTCTGCGCCTTACTCTGCATCCTCGGACAACTCGTCTGCACACCGCCCTGAGGCTCACTGGCTCACACCTACCTCGACGTCCGATGGCGATGGGAATGGGGGACACGTCGAAAGCAGACGTACCCAAAGAACCCGAAGGACCCCCCATCGTCGTCCCCGAGGGCTTCTCGCTCTACACCGAAAACAACGCGCACATCCTCATCTCTTCCAAGGACGACGCGTTCCTGAATCCCGTCCAGGAGTTCAACCGCGACATGAGCGTCGCGTGTATCCGCGTATGGAGCGAGGAGTTGAACAGAGAGAAGGAAGGCAAGTTTAGAAAGGCGGAGGAGAGACGTGCAAAGAGACTCGGACAGGCTGTTTGGGAGAAACCGGGAGGTGAGTGGTTGGGGCGTGCGTTCGTCGGCGTTTCTTTTTGACTGATGCTGGTGAAGACGAGGGGGAAACACTTCACTCCACGGATACAGCTGGCGATGCGTCGACCATGGACCTCGATACGGTGGGGAGTACCTCGAAGCCGCGCGTGGTATGTTGGTGGGACTGATCCGCTGTCCGACGCCTCTCACTGGACTATTCCTTCAAAGTATCAACCACACAAGTTCGTCCTCCTAGAGGCGCTCTCCGCGACTGGACTACGATCTATCCGCTACGCTAAAGAAATCCCTCTTGTAAGGTTTGTCAAGGAAACAGATCGGCCTCCCGTTCTCTGACTGGCCTCTAGGTTCATTGTTGCCAACGATTTGTTGCCATCCGCGACTGTTGCGATGAGGAGGAATGTGGAGATAAATGAACTCGGTCCCTCCGAAGAGGAGATCACAACACCCGATGGACAACGGACGGTCAAGTCGAACCCGGGTAAGGTCAGAGTTCACGAAGATGACGCGTGGTATGTCCATTCCTTCTTCTCCAATCGAACGACTGGATCGACTGATGAGGTATCAGTGCTCTGATGTATAACCACCGCACGGAGAAAACTCGCGTCGATGTCGTCGACCTCGATCCTTATGGCACCGCTGCCCCCTTTATTGATGCTGCTGTACAAGCCGTAAACAGTGGAGGCAAGTCAGCAACTCGGGAAGCAACACTTTGACGCCAATGTTGACCACCATAGGTCTGCTCTGTGTGACATGCACTGACATGTCGGTCCTTGCAACGACAAACTACTCTGAAAAATGGTGAGCGTATCGTCCATGGTCTGTTGCTTGCAACCCATACCCCTTCAGCTTCTCGAATTATGGTGGTATGCCTGTAAAAGCGGAGTATTCTCACGAGGCTGTAGGTTTGACATTGGCCCGCGGATTCATTGGTACTTATCAGGATATAGGCACTCCGGCTGGTCTTGAACACGATCTCGACATCTGCAATCAGATATGGACGCTACATCGAACCTCTTCTATCCTTGTCCATCGACTTCTACATTCGTATCTTCGTGCGAGTCCATGCAGCTCCCGTGGAGGTGAAAAGAGTAGCCAGGTAACACTCCTGCATTACTTACACCACCCGCTGCCAATCTGACATTCGTCAACAAAAGCAAAACGTCCATCTACTACGTCTGCTCTGGGTGCGCGTCCTTCCACGAGCAAAAACTGGGGCGGGTCGTAGAAAAGACGAACGAACAGTCCGGCGCGGTCAATCTCCAATATAAAACGGCCACTGGACCCCCCGTCAACTCGGCGTGCCCCGAGTGTGGTTTCAGCATGCACGTGCGTGTGGTCGTCCTCTTTGCGTTCTGGGCGTGTGTTGATGGGCTGAGGGCACATCTAGCTGGCGGGACCGATGTGGTCGGGTCCACTCCATAATTCCGAGTTCGTCGCCAAGGTGGTCGAGCATGTCGATCGAAACGCGAAGAATTATGGGACGTCAACTCGTATGAAGGGGATGTTGGCTGTCGCCCAAGAGGTTCGTGTGGGACTACAGACATGGGATGACCATCGACTGTCCTGACGGGATTTCGTGTACCACTTTGCAGGAACTCGACGTCCCGTTTTATTTCACCCCCGGAAAAGTTGCGGGCACGTTTCACTGCTCGACGCCCGCGCTGGGTGACGTTGCGTACGTGCGCCGTACACCGCTCCCTACCGCCACTTGCTCATTTGACCCAATGTCCTTCCATTATTTTTTATGCCCCTCTAGCTCGGCGCTACTTAACGCAGGCCACCAAGTCTCGCGCTCGCACGCGTCAGCAGGGTCGCTCAAGACGACCGCCTCGCGCGAAGAGATCCACGACGTCTTTCGGGCATGGGCACGACGGTATCCCCCACGGATGGACCGAATTTCGGAGACGTCACCTGCGGCGAGGCTGTTGAGCAAGGAGATCAAGTGCGTTTCGCGTTTTCTTTGTTCTCGTGTGCGTTGTTCGTTGGGTACGACCGGCTGACGGGATCGTTTTACCTTGTTTTTTTTTTTTTTTTTGAACCCATGTCTTAGAACGCAGGTGGACTTTAAGAAACATCCCGAGTCCGTAATGCGCACGAACAGCGACGTGCGGATCGTCCGGTATCAGCAAAATCCAGCGCCGAATTGGGGACCGGGGTCGAAGGCGGGTGGGAAGCGTAAGCGGCAGCGATCCGACGAAGGTCGGTGAATGGATGATGGCACAATTGGAACGCCCGCAAAAGGGGGAAACACTACAGAACACTCGGACAGTACGGGACGTGGATGAGCGTATGTATTGAGAGGGGGGGGGATCAACAGACGAGTGGGTATGGGGTTGGGTCTACTACAGGATATATATGTCTGGGATCGATGACGTTGTCGTAGAGAGAAGGCATTCTGTGATATAGCGAGTACCTGGCTTACAACAATATTGCGCCTGGTTGGTGGTGGATACGGGTAGGAGTTCCTCAACCATTCTCGAAATCGACTTATTTAATCCCTTCTTAACGGGAATCTGTAACCTTGATATTTGAACGAAACACCTAGCCACAACAAACATACGTCGTCATATCAAACCAAAGAAACGAAATAACCATGCGAACAGAAAAAAGAAAGTCCCAAATGTAATGAATGAAGAGGGAGGGGTCTGGAGAAAGAGTGAGTATCCACAGAACGCGTGCACGCGCGCTTGTACAAGCGAGATTGAAAGGGTATGTTTTTTTTTTCTTAATATGCTGACCAGAGCATAGCATACCGCTCGAGGCGCGACGAACCCCCGAAAAAGACACGTCGACGTTGTATAGAGGTGTACGAAAAGATAAGCGATAAGCGAATGACGGTGAAACGTCTACCGGGAGACAAATGAGACAGCAGGGCAGGGGGGGGCGTGTGTCATGCCGTCACCTCGATGGTCGGGACGTTCACGCCCTTGACAGCGGCGTTGCCTTTCCCGCTCGACATCCCTGCGGGCTTCGTGACGGCCAAGAATCCATGATGGAGGAGCCCTCCGGCGCTTGGACGCGCGGTATGGTCGATGTCGAACGTCTTGGTCAAAAAGTCCGCCGCTTCCGTCGAGATGTCGGACGGGATCGCAGGTTTCGCCGACTGGCCGATCTATGTGTGTGAGATGCAAAGAAGGGAGGGGAGGATAAAGGTGAACGAGATACGAGGGAAGGAATAGGGATGTACCTACTTTGAAGATGGCTTGCATCTGGGTCAGTTGCGCCCACGGATGTTCGCCCGTGAGCATTTCGACAATGAGACACCCGACGCTCCAAATATCCGCTGCGCTCGTGTGAGCCTTTTGCTGTACCACCTCGGGGGCCATCCAAAATACCGAACCCTGCAACGATGGTCGGTTCATGCGTTTTCCCGTGAGGAGATCTAGAGAGAGAGACGACCTCAGTTCATGCACACGCCCGGCTATCGAGACGGCGATCAGATCGGAGCGAGGACGTACTGCCATCGACTTTCTTGGATATACCGAAATCGGAGATCTTGATACCACCCTTGTTGTCAACGAGGATGTTGGCACCCTTGATATCGCGATGGATGATATCGCGCTCGTGGAGATAGTTGAGACCCTGGAGGATCTGGCGGACAAAGTTTCTGACGAGGGGTTCCTCGAACGCGCCGTAGCTGCGTAGCAGCGCTGTCACGGACCCACCCGGAACGTATTCCAAGAAAATGTTGAGAAAGTCGTCATCGACAGATGAATCTGACAAGAGTGTCCATTAGACGGGACGACCGTTAGGAGACGGGGGGGCTCACAAAGGTACTGCACGATGTTGGGATGAGAGAGATCCTTGAGCAGGTCGATCTCGCGCTCGAGTGCACTGAGCATGCTTTTCTTCCGCTCCTCGTTTGGTGCGGATCCCGTTGGCAGCTCGACTTGCTTGACGGCCATCAAGAGACCGTTGACGGCATCCATGCCGAGGTAGACTTTACCGAACGAACCGGCGCCGATCAGGGCGCCCTTGATCCACTTTGTGCCTAATTTTGGGTCAGCACGTGATACGACAAGTAGGCCGGGTCAGCTCACCTCCGCTCGACGTCATCGCCCGGCCCGTCTCGTCCTCTTCCTCGGTCTCGAGCTCCTCCTCCTCCTCTTCCTCCTCGTCGTCGAACACCGTCTCCTCCGAAAGACTTGTCACGTCGTCAATGTCAGGTTCCACCTTTGTCCAGTCTTCCGCCCCTTCCACGCCCATGTCGACCGCCATGCTCTGTCTCCGGTTCTCCACCTCGGCCGTGATCTCGTCGACCGTCAGCAGACTCGCCGTGTCAGACCGGTCCCGCTTGCTCCTCAGCTCCGTCATGAAACTCATGCGCTTCGACGCGTTCGAACTTGTCCGCGACCGTCGCCTGCTCCCCGTCAGATCCTCCATCGACTCAGACAGCGATTCCGTCGGGAACGTCACCGGTGGCAACAGGTGTGGCTTCGAATCGATACCAGACAGCTTCTCCACGTCATCTCCCGTGAGGATCACCGAGTTCCCGTCTTCGGTTGAGATCGACACCCGCGGCGGGTCTTCGACCACACCTTCGCTTGCCACCGTCGACGCCTTGCCCGTCGACATGACCGAGTTCCGCTTGGACGACATCCCATGCGACCCTTGCGTACTCGTGCTGAACCGCGATGGCAAAGGCGGGTTCAGCGACATCGTGCTCTCCCGTCTACCCTGCCCCCCCACCGTCGTCGCCCGCAGCATCATGCTGTGTCTCGCCGTCCGGAGCGCCTTCTTCTCCGCGAACGGGAAGTACTCCGTCAGATGTGTCGTGATCAACTCGCTCGGCGGTCGTTGTCCGAAAAAGTTGCGCAGTTTCGAGGGCTTCTTGGAAGGTGCTTGTGTGGGCGAGATCGGGGTCTCGAGCGCCTTTTCAGGATCGCGAACCCCGAGCCCACTCAGAATGCTGATCGTGCTCGCGCGTTTGATCGATTTGTTCGTTCTCTGACCATCACCGATCGTAGTCGCATACTCGGATAATGGCATGTTGGCATCGGGCTCGTCGTCAGATGTGGGCTGTCGTGGAGCAGGGAATGGGAAAGCACTTCGTGCAGGAGAAGTAGGACTGGAAGTATGCGGTGAGGTGATTGGTGGGTCTTCACCGAATATCCGTGCAAGGGCCTTGGAACGCTTCGTCCGGCCGGTCCGACGGAGCGTCAGACCTTGCTCTTTGATGGAATCGGGTGGGCCGTGGCATACTGCCAAAAGCTCGGCCTCGGAGAGGGGTTTCCCTATCACATACCAACCAACGCGTCAGCACCAGGGACGGAGAGGAGAGGCCACGCATACCGTTGTCGGGCTCGTCCTCACTTTCCAAGTACACACACCACCCATCCACGCTCAGACCTCCATCATCCGTCTCAATTCTGTTCATGATGTTCGTGGCATCGTCTTTTCTCCGCGCAGCTAGCTTGTCAAACTTGCGCAAGACTTTTTCCATCACCTCGATCCCTCCCGCGCAATCTGCGACATCGACGACACATGAGCGACCTTCGTCGGGAAGTATAAATTTAACGAGTTTGCGGCGGAGGTCATCTAGTGAGAGCTGTTGATTATGAGATGATGGATGAAATGGGCCGCGCCCGACGGTGAAGGCAGGTGATGAGGGATTTGATGACGGAGCCTGAAACGCTTCGACGATAGGAGAAAGTGCGGCAGCGGCCAGAGGGGGCTGTGCAGATGCGTAGGGATGTTGGGCAGTCCCTGTTGTGGATGGTCGTGGGGGCAACTTGGCAGTGGGAGCCGATCCCATGGGAGAACTAAGGCCGCCTAAGGATATGTTTCTCCCATGGGCAGCACCGTTGGCAGTACGCGGTGACGAACGCGAGCCGAGGGGAGAGGGAGAACGTATGGCTGGTTTGAGAGCGGAAGAAGACCCAGATCGGGGATCGGATGGGAGGCCATATGTGGGCCAATTATTGGATGAGTTACCAGATAAGGGAGTGAGCAAGTTTTGGGAGGGAGGGCCAGGGGCCGGGGGAAGGGGGGAATTTGCGTAAGGGGTGGCATCTGTTTGGGTTGGTGTTCGTGAGCGCGGCCCGGAGAGCGGGTGAAGGTTCCGTGCAGCCGGGCGTGTAGTGGGTGGCTGGCCACGAGGTGCGAGGGGTAAGGGAGGGAGGGAGGGCCGGGCCGAGGAGGATGTACCATTTGACGAAGTTGGTGCTGGGGATGAGCTATTTGTTGTTGGTTGAGGTAGGGGACGTATGGGAAGAACTGCGCGTGAAGAATCACTCGAGTGTGGTTCTCGTATGAGTCGTGGTAGATCTGGTCTTGCCAAGTTTGGAGGCAAGACGAGTGGGGCAGGTCTGTTGTTTTCGAGGCGTTTGGGAGCTCGGGAACTAGGAGAGTGATCTCGGGCGTTACTATCACGCGAGCTATCTCGGGAGTGGGGAGTCTGTAGGCCGTTTGGTGGTTCATGGGGTGAGTCGGGGTGGTCGTTTTTGAGATGGAGGTGAGAGGGTGGGAGGGAGAGAGAGCTGGTGGTGCGGATAGCGCACTTGAGTCGCAAGGCTTTGACGGCGTTGACGACACGTAGTCTATCACCGACGCTGGATATGCCCATCTCCTTCAGGGTATCGTGATCCAACTCGAGCAAGATGTCACCTCTGATATCGTGTTCTTCGAACGTGTCTGCGTGTGGGCTGCATTTTATGTCGGAAAGCCATTGGGCGACGTGGGTGTCGGTCCATGATTTGAGAAAGTCGGCAAAGGGTGTTCCGGTGGGTGGATCGAGGAAGGATGAAAAGGTGCCACTCATGGGCGATGGTGAGAGGGACGAGTGGGTACGGGAGAGATGGAGGTTGGCGGGAGATGTCGGGGACGGAGAAGCGAGGTCACGACTGCTGGCAACGGCAACGGTCATGAATGAACTTATAGTTTAATCTTTGAAGGTGAACAATAATTTCCGGTACGTCGAGCTGACAGACAGAGTTGTAACATTCAAATGGCCCAGACAAAAAGGCGGTAGTACGTCCAACCATCATCGATGCTCTTCATTGCACGCTGACTAACCGCGATAAGCTGAGCTGTGTGGGAGAGTGGACAGGGGCGGGACAGCCGTGTCTAGACTTGAGGCGATGCTCATCATCAAAGTCGAGTTCCTTGCCTTGACCTAAGACTTCTTCCTCCTTCCCCTCCCCCCCCCCTTCCCCCCGCCGCTGGTGGTCACGGTATTTATCGACGATCCCGTCATGATCATTCACTTCCTCCTCCTTTTCCTCGCCCCCCTCGTCCTTGCCTCTCCTTACCGTGCAGACCTCGTCCAGTACAACCTCAACATCAATCAAAATGCCCAGGACCCAACCCAGTATTACGCCAACAGGTCAAACACAACCTACACCCCCTCCCCAGAGAACTGGCGCGCTGTCCCCTTTTACACCATCCTCATGGACAAGTTCGCAGACGGTGACCCCTCCAACAATCAGTTCTTTGATTCCATGTACGAGTGGGACTGGAGAGAAACGCAGCTCCGCTACGGTGGCGATCTCAAAGGTCTCACCTCAAAACTCGACTACATCCAGGGCATGGGCATAAAGGGCCTCTACCTCTCCGGAACTATATTCCTCAACATGATCTGGCAAGGCGACAGTCCGTCCTTTCCCTCCATCCCCTCTTTCACACTCACCCGTCCCTCCCTAGGTTATTCCCCCCTCGACTTCAGCGTACTCGACCCCCACTGGGGCACCAGCACCGACTGGGTACAGTTCGTCGATACCATTCACGCTAGGGGAATGTATGTTGTGCTCGATTTCACCGTCGGCACGCTCTCCGACCTCCTCGGCTTTCAAGGGTACGCCCCCTTCTATTTTGCACAGCCTCATTCCCTCATCGGCCATCGTTGCCCAGATACCTAAACACTAGCGCCCCATTCGATCTCAACCAATATCAGGTCCAGAACAAGAACCCTAGTTACATCCCCTGGAACTTCACCCAATATGCCGATTTCCAGGTCTGCTCTTTCTCACCCCAATTACCTCACTCTACCTCACGTCCCCTCCTCCCCCCACTAGTACAGCAATGACTGGAATTCCTCCTGTCAGCTACCTGTCTTCTGGCAGGAAGATGGCACCGTTCAATCCGTCTCCGCAAATGGTTGCTACACTTCCGACTTTGATCAATTCGGTGACATGGAGGCGTTTGGTGTTCACCCCGACTGGCAACGTCAGCTCTCCAAGTTTGCTTCCGTCCAGGATCGTCTCCGTGAATGGAAACCCGAAGTCATGGCAAAGCTTCAGGTCTTCTCCTGCATGGCCATCACTGCACTCGATATCGATGGCATTCGTGTCGATAAATCCACCCAGGTCACCGTCGAGGGTATGGCTCAGTGGTCCACAGCAACACGTGCATGTGCCGCCAATTTCGGCAAAACCAATTTTTTCATTGCCGGTGAGGTCACCGGAGGCGACACGTTTGGGACGCTATACTTGTATGTCCGCTTTATTTGTCTTCCTGTCACCTCCTAGAATATCATATCTCCATAGGGGTCGTGGCCGTACTCCGACCCAACAACCATCCGGGTTCTCCCAGGCGGTAAATGTGACCGCGTCAGACAATCAGTACTTTCTCCGTTCGCAGGGGGAAAATGCCCTCGATAGCTATGCGTTCCACTACTCCATCTACCGCTCGCTCGCTCGTTTTCTTGGCATGGATGGAAACCTCGAAGTTGCATATGATCTCAACACCAATTTCATCACAGCATGGAACCAAATGCTAGTCAACGATGACTTCCTGAATGCCCAGACTGGTCTCCTTGATCCGAAACACATGTTCGGAGCAAGCAATTTCGACGTCTTTCGGTGGCCTAGCGTGGAGAATGGAACAATGAGATCCGCATTGGCTTTGTTCATCACAAACTTGGTGATGCCCGGAATCCCTTTGGTACGTCCCTTTAACACGGTCTAGATCAACTATGAATTATTCGAGAGTTTAGTGGTATTATGGCGAAGAGCAGAACTTTTACCTTTACGACTCCACCGCATCCAACTATCTCTTCGGGTATGCTGTCCTTTGAACCAGCACCGGACACGCGCTGACTGATACGCATCCATCCAGACGTCAAGCCATGATGGGCACCAAGGCGTGGCAGCGCCACGGTTGTTATAGACTCGGATCGGACCAGTACTTCAACTGGCCACTCGAATCTGCCTTGCTCGGATGCCTCAACGACTGGAATTCGCTCGACCACTTTGATCCCACTACCGACATGCGTCGCCTGATGAAACAGTTCCTATACCTCCGCAGCACCTACAATGCCCTCCAAGACGGATTTGATCTCGTGCAGCGTGGTAACTGGACGATCGACATTCAACGCCCTGGCTCAAACGGCACCATCTCAGAGATGGGTCTATACTCTGTATCCCGCGCTGGCCTCACAGGTGTACAGACTCTCACGGGGAATCACACTGATCAAGTATGGCTGCTATATTCGAACATGAATATGACGACGACGTGGTCGTACGACTGCCAAAGCTCTTTGTGGATCTCGTCGCCTTACCAGTCTGGTCTCTCCGTTCGGAATTTACTAGCGCCCTTTGAGGAGTTCACTCTACAGGATTCGGGGTCGTCGTACTACAACAACGGTGCCGCCCCGTGGTATGGGTGTCTGAATAATGTCACCATGGATCCATATGGGATGAAAATCCTCGTGCCAACTAGTGATTGGGTTCCTCCTCCTCCCATGCTAACCCGATTCCTCCCAGGCCACGACGCCCGCATTACCGCAACGCCTGGGGACCCGAATGCGACGACGATCGACATCGTTCTCGAGTTTAGCATCGCCATGTCGTGTCCCAGCGTCACGAACAGTATCACTCTTAACATGTCGTCTTCCGGTATAGGGGGTCCAGTGACGTTGGACGCGAATTCCGTGGTGTGTGATACAGTTAGCAACCCAGTGATTACGAGTGTCACCACGGCAATCCCCTCTGCTTTCTCGTGGTCTGCGACGTTGACCAACGTTCCCGACGGGATTTTGGAAATCGTGGTGAACAATCCCAGCACCAGTGACGGGACTGCGTCTACTGGGGTAAGTCTACTTTTTGGACCTGGTGATGGTCAGAATATTGAATGTGGTCCCGATAGGTCGTCGATCACTTGCTTTTGCGCAAGGGCGCTGCCGACAACATTATTGTTTTCCCAGACTCGGACTACGACAGCAGCGCGTTCCAATATTCGGATGGCCAGTACACTTTCACGCACAAAGCATACGGAGCGGATATGTTCAGATACTCTGGCAATTTCGGGCAGAGCTGGACGAATTGGACGAACTGGGAGAACGTGACGACTATTCCTTCCGACATCGTAACCAATATGGACACTTGGTGGGCTGGAGAGCATATCATGTTTCAATGTATGCTGCATATTATTATTCTTCTGGAGCTTGGGACTGACGTCTTGTTCCTTTGAGATTGGAGCCAAGTCGCTGGGAGTGCGAATGTCGTCATACACTCTGATTGGAACTACAACAAGCAACGCCGCGTTCCTCAGTTTCTTGCGCGTGGTCCGTTCAATCAGTGGGGCTACGACCAAGGTATTTCGGCCGTCATGAGCCAAGCCAGCGATAGCACCTGGGAGCTCGAAATCATGGCACCGTGGCCAACGTACGTTCAGATCAACGTGTTCGGATACGACGATTATTTCTACGGTGACGTCGACGGGGATGGCATTATGGATCGCCTCCCACCGAACACCATTGCCCCCAACTTCTTGAACATGTCGGCTCCGCCATATCCAGCACTGGCTTGGTCGTTGATGATCGATGACCAAACACTTCAGTGGTCGTTGCAACCCCGTGGTGAAGCCTCTGTTGGCGCCATCATGTTCGCGCTCTTGTTATCGATTCCGCTCATCACCGGTACGCTTGCGGTGGTGATCTTCATGTGGTCCTTCTATGGCATCCGTCACAACCGCTACGGAGTCCGGCCCAAGGGCGCCAGCAAATATATCCCCATTCTCGGTACTCTAGGTAACAAGTCAACGACAGAACTCAGAGACAGCACGCCCATCACGGAGAAGATCTTCCGTCCGAAATATCCGTTGGAGGTGCTCGGATGGCCGGAGGACAAGCACAAACGTCGCAAAGTGCTCATCGCAACGCTCGAGTACGAGATCTTTGACTGGAAACTCAAGGTCAAGATTGGTGGCTTGGGTGTCATGTCGTCGCTCATGGGCAAGGCCATGACAGACGTCGATCTCATCTGGGTCATTCCCAAGGTCAAGGACGTTGATTACCCCGCCGGCGAACCCATGGAACCCATCGAGGTCATCATCTTTGGCGAACCCTACCTCATCGAAGTGGAGACGCACGTCCTCGATAATATCACGTATGTGATCCTGGACAGCCCCGTTTTCCGTGCACAGACCAAGTCAGACCCGTATCCCGCTCGTATGGATGATCTCAGTTCAGCGATCTTTTATTCCACATGGAATCAGGCGATCGCAGCCACCATTCGCAGGTTCCCCGTGATTGACATCTACCACATCAACGACTATCATGGTGCACTTGCTCCTATCTACCTTTTACCCAAAGTTGTCCCGGTGTGCCTCTCCTTGCACAATGCCGAGTTCCAAGGTTTGTGGCCGCTTCGTACCAAGGAAGAGATGAAGGAAGTCTGTTCCGCGTTCAACATCAATAAGGAAAACTGCACAAAATACGTCCAATTCGGGAACACGTTCAACCTCCTCCACGCTGGCGCGTCGTATATCAGCGTCCATCAAAGGAGCGTCGGTGTCGCTGGTGTCTCTGACAAGTACGGAAAACGCAGTTGGGCACGGTATCCTGCGCTGTGGACGTTGAAGCACGTCGATTCGTTGCCTAACCCCGATCCCACGGATATCGCCGCTTTGGACGAGAACCCGGTGTCCATTCGGGATGTCAAGGTTGATCAGGCCGTGGAAGCCCAACGACCTGAGTTGAAACGGCAAGCTCAGGAATGGGCGGGCATCAAACAGGATCCGGATGCCGACTTATTCGTGTTCGTTGGCCGTTGGTCGAAACAGAAGGGTGTCGATCTCATTGCCGACGTCATGCCGTCACTGTACGTAGAGATGCGCCACTGCCACGATGCTGTGATGCATGACTGACATCAATTCGTTTCAGGATGGAAAAACGCGCCTCGATCCAGCTCGTTTGTGTTGGTCCCGTCATCGATTTGTATGGCCGTTTCGCCGCCGAGAAGCTTGCACGTTTGATGGAAATATATCCCGATCGCGTGTACTCGAAGCCCGAGTTCACGGCTCTGCCACCGTATCTGTTTAGTGGGGCTGATTTTGCGCTGATTCCTTCTCGTGATGAGCCTTTTGGTTTGGTTGCTGTCGAGTTTGGTAGAAAGGGTGCGTTGGGGGTGGGTAGTCGACTGGGGGGTCTCGGTTTGATGCCAGGATGGGTGAGTAGATGGCGTATCGACGGTGGTGGTGATAGCAGCACGCGCTAACAGTCTTTTGCAGTGGTTCCCAGTCGAATCCACCTCGACGTCACACATGTTGTCGCAATTATCGAAAACCATCAAGTTGGCGCTCAAGTCGACGGATGAAGAGCGTGCGATTCTCCGTGCGCGTTCCGCGGTCCAACGGTTCCCAGTCGTTGAATGGCGCCAACGCATGGAAGACATGCACCGCCGGAGCATCCAGACAAATCGTCGACTAGCAGGGCCGAACGCGTGGCGGGAGTCGGATTGCGGTATCGCGGGGGGTCAATTGATGGATGACACGGACGACTGGAACCCTGTCCATCAAGGGGTTCCTTCTCAACCAGACTGGGATGCGTCCAGTGCGACCTCGTCGTCACCCAGACATCGCCCCATTTCCCCTGCGCATTCGCAGATATCGACGCCGAATGACGAGTCGTTCCTCGTTGCGCCTCCTCGCCTTAATGCTGGTCCTGGATCGTCGTCGATGCATTCGGACCAGTCGGATGATGATAGGAGTGTGGCAACGGGGAGTAGACCAGAGTTTGGCGATTTCTTGGAGAAGGCGAACAAGGCGATTGCGCAGGAGCAACGGAATGTCCCTGATCCGTTCCTTCAACCAGAGACGCCTCAGAGGCCGTTTGGTCTGCATTCTCGGAGGGCATCGAGCGAGTCGATCGCGTCTATTGTTGAGGAGAAGATCAACTCGCCGCTCAACAAGGCAGCCACGTCGGTGCGTGATTTTTTTTTGTTTACGTTGTTGATGTCTGTTCTGGGAGTTGACGTTTTGTAAAGTTCACCGATTCCGACGGTGGGGTCGCGCAAGAGTTTGTGCAAAAGCTCCAGGCGTTGAGCGCCGAGAATTCAAAGGGAGAGTTGTCGATCGAGCGGTACTTGGTCAAGTCCGAGGAAGCGTACTTTGACAGGGTGCGCAAGGACAAGCTGTCGAGCGCTGCGAGTTATATCTCGTCGCATCGTGATTCGGTGTGGAGTTCGCATGCCACGCTGTCGATGGCAGATGACCGTTCTCGACCAGCTAGTGCGTGCTTTCTTTTTTTTTTTTTCGATCTTATCGGAATACAGTGCTCACATGTGGTATGCAGCACCGGGCACGCCGAGCACGCATCCGTTTACGGATGGGAATGGAATGTTGCCGTATGGTGGCGACTTTGTGATTATGAACAGGGTTCAGATTACGATGGCCCGCAAGGTCTTTGGTTGGCCTTTGTACACTGTTGTTATCGCCCTTGGGCAGGCAAGTGTCTTCTCTGAGCGCTTTAGGGACGTGCACGTACTGACGTGCATTGCAGATGTTGGCTGCCAACAGCTATCAAATGACGCTGCTCACTGGGCAAAACTATCAAGATAATCTTCAACTATATGTCCTCGGTGGTATATTCCTAGCCTCCACGTTTGTATGGTATAGTCTGTTCTGGTGGAAACCATCCGTCTACGTGCTCTCCACTCCTTGGTTATTCTTTGGTATTGCTTTCTTCTTGATCGCCATTCCTTCGTTATCCCCGTCGCTTGCAAACACCCACACTATCATCTCCGATCTCGCTACCTGGTCCTATGCTGTTTCGTCCGCTGCTGCATTTGCCTTCTTTGGGTTGAACTTTGGAGAGGAAGCGGTGGGCGTTCTTTTTGTTTCCCGACTTCTGACATCTGACATGTTTGGTTTGATAGGGCGCTGCCACCGAGGTCTGGACGCTGCGTGCATGTGTCGTACAGGGCTCCCAGCAGATATGGATTGCGGCCTTGTGGTACTGGGGAAGCACGCTTAACCAGGCACAACCTGGCAACCTGGCGCCCTGGTGGATCGTGTTCGTCCTCTGGCCATTGTCGTTGATGTCCTTTATCTTTGCGTACCTCATGTTCCGTGGCCTTCCAGGTGTGTACGGTCAGAGGTGGCATGACGTCGTTTTGTTGATGACTGGTTCCAGATTACTATCGCCAGACGCCGCCAAAGGTGCCCAACTTTTTCAGGGCGCTGTTCCGGAGAAAGTTGGTCTTATGGTACGGTTGTCTTTTTGGGTCCGTAGGGTTCGAATTTCATTGACGGCTCCCCAAGGTTCCTTGCATCCGAAATCCTTCGAGACTATTGGCTGAGTGGGGTATGTGTCCCGAGGTCTTTCACATGTCGTTTTCCCAGAGCTGACTACGTTGGATCTAGCCGTACGGTCGAAACTGGAGTTTCCTCTGGAACGTGCCCATTGCAAAGTGGCAGATCCTGTTGCTTGTCGTCGCGTTCTTTATTGGCGTCTGGGCCTTTATGATGCTCGTTTTGACGCACTTTAGCAAGACGCATACGTGGCTTCTCCCTGTTTTCGCGGTGGGTTTGGGTGCTCCGCGATGGTGTCAGGTGCGTTTCGTTAGTTTGACGAGTGGGGATGCGAGGTTTTGATGGCATTTGGATAGACCCTGTGGGGAACGTCTTCGCTCGCGCTCTATATTCCTTGGGCGGGGTCTGCTGGCCCATATCTCGGTCTCTCGCTATGGCTCTGGCTTGGTGTCTTGGATGCGGTGCAGGGTGTCGGTCTTGGAATGATTTTACTTCAGGTACGGGAGACCGCTGGACGATGACGAAAATTTGATGCTCATGTTTACATCCCCCACCAGACACTGTCTCGTCTACACGTGTGTGTGACGCTCGTCCTCGCTCAAATCATTGGTTCGATCTGTGTCATGGTCGCTCGAGCGACTGCACCGAACGCCATCGGACCCAGCACCGTGTTCCCCAATGTCGGCACTTGGGATTTCTCGCAAGGCATTGCGGGCAGTCCGATGGCCGCCGCGCCGTTTTGGATTGCGCTGATCTGCCAACTCGTTATCGTGCTCGGGTATTTCTGGTTCTACCGCAAGGAACAACTTTGTATGTCCCCCTGTCGTGTTCTCGATTGGCGGTTCGTTGACGTGTGTTCTTTTCAAGCCCGGCCATAACACGGACATCGATAGACTCTTTTTTTTTTTTTGTTGAAAAAGAAAATGCACATCTCACTCAATTGTCTCTCACTGGACGTTTTGCATTCCTCCGCACCGTCAATCAGTAAATCAGTACACATTTATTAGACTATCGTACATACACAACCTCCCCTACTGGACTTTTTCTTCTTCTTTCTTTCTTGGTTTCATTGTTCATCATCCGCTTATGCGTTGCTTTTAACAGACATTTGTTTGTTTTCCTTTCTCTTTTTCTTTTTTTTTTTTTTGTTAATCCATTGCGTCACTCTGGCGAATATGTTGCTTTCGCGGACAACGGACGCAAAACTTGGACGATGGGACTCCCGCAGAAAAGTGGGAGAGGGGGTCAACGCTGGAGTTGCGTTTCATATATACAAATGATACATAGAACAGTCTTGTACACTTCGTACGAGTTATTGAGTTGCTGGCTGATCAAACTTGGCGCACGCGCGCGCGTTCGCAGAGTCGATGAAGTTCGAACGAGTCAAAGTGACTGAGTGAGTGACTGAGTGGTCGTTGACTCTCACTTGCTCAGTCACTTGGACTTGTCTGGGGATCTGGATGCAAGGGTTGGGATTGGGACTCGGGGTTGTCAATGCAGGGCGCGGGCTGAATCGGGCAGCTTCATGAGGGGGAAACTGTGGAGGGGATCAAAAAAGTGCCAGGTCCTGCCAGGGTCATGGGGAGTTACCACTTCCACGATCGTATTCTGAAACTGGGAGTGGTGTTTCGGTGAGCAGGAGCCCAGGTTTCGGGGGCACTGCAGTGATCGGTAGGACTCCTCGTGTTCTTGTGCTAATTGCGGGCAGGACAAGTTGGTCGTGGCAGAGTGACGGATGCCCGTCGAGTCCGTTGTCAGGGGCCAATGAAGTCAGAACCTTTTGAGGACCACCCAAGCTGAGCAATTCCCCACGCCCTGCATCGAGTCCACAAACCGGGTCAAAGGATACGAGTGGTAGAAAGTCGACCATGCCATGCAGACACAAATCTGAGCAATTCTTCCGTCATGCATCGAGTGGCAGATTCACCAACACCCCGAGGATTGCACTGGCACTCAAGAATGAGGAAAGGTATCACGAATAAACGCAGAGTAGAATAACGACATAGCAATACATCAAGATATATAAATTTTACTTCGAACCGGTGGAGAACTCTGATAGACAATGCATAAGCGTCACACCAATGGACAATGGCACGAGATACTCACTAGTGACCGACTTCGTACCCTCGGATATGGCGTGCTTAGCAAGCTCACCGGGAAGAATCAGACGAACAGAGGTTTGGATTTCACGAGACGAGATAGTGGATTTCTTAGAGTAAGCGGCGAGCTCTGTCACGCAACACATCGATGAGACCACGAAAATACCAAAAACCAAATGTCACATACTAGATGCCTCAGTTGCAATCCGCTCAAAGATGTCGTTCACAAATGAGTTCAAGATAGCCATAGCCTTGTTCGAGATACCCGTATCAGGGTGTACTTGCTTCAAGACTACAGGACTTATTAGTACCAAGCAACACCCAGCCAGTATAGCCACTCACCCTTGTAGATGTAAGAGCTGTATGTCTCCTTGCGAACCTTTCGGCGCTTCTTCTTTTCACCGTCGGCAGCTGGTTGAGACTTGCTGGCGGTCTTCTTCGCAGCCTTTGCACCCGAATCTGCCTTGGCAGGTGCCTTGGATGCGGTGGAGGCTGGTGCTTTGCCTGCGGTGGATGCTGGCTATGGTGCTCATCAGTACACGATAAGCGATAAGAATATATCCAACGCACTTTAGGTGCCATTTGCGGAGTTACACAATATACAACGTATGGGACTGTGTAAATCAAGAATGAGCGCCGTTCATGCACGAGCGAGTCGGTGTTCACACACCAAAAGTGTTATCTGTACGAGCGAGCCTTGGTGGGGCGAGATGGTGGTGGTAGGGGGAAAAGTGTCTGGATGGACGCGACCAGCATGACCTCAGCTTTTATGAATGGGCACGAACCCCATTTCAAGGTCCGCCGCGAAGTGGACATCACGTGATTCAACAGACCGCGCTCGTCACGCGTCTGTCACGGTCATACTTTACTTTTATATGAATCCTTCCTCGTCGCGATGTCCTCCGACCACTGACAATATTCTGGCAGGGGAGAATCAAAATGCTTTATTGCAGTCATGGAAATATTAGGCATGTAGCAACTCAACACCAAACGAACGACTGCACAATCCCGAATACACGAAAGATTCCCTACAACATTCCGTATATATAACGGATGGGCGACTCCCTGTGGGTGGTCAGGTGGGTTCTCGCCTGGTGCCCTTGGCGTCGATCACGTTAAAGTCTGCTGCGTAGTACGGGTACGGGCTCAATAGTGTCCCGAGACGGTGCAGAACTTCGATCTGGAATTCCTCGAATGGGAACGCTTCACCGTCGACCATCAGCACGCCACCAGCCGTGAGGGGTTTTGCACGGTATGCAGACGCTTTAAAATATCGGTTCTATTGAACAGGATCAGTAAGTCATTTCCCATACATAGTTCATGTACACACAGAGGTGAACCAATAGGAGCGGCCAACCTCGGCGCCCTCCATCGCCTCGAGTAGGAATCTCCTATCAACCTAAGGTGCCCGTGTAAAAAACGCGACAGACGACTTCGTACGGAAGAAAACATACAACTTCTTGTATCGAAATGTCGATCAATCCATCATCAGGATGGGAAACGGGAAACTGCATCAGTGACCTGAGGACGTGTCAGAGTAAGCATCAGGAAACGTGCAAAAAGATAAACTAGATCAACGCACCGACTAACATACGGACCCTTGCCAGCGAACATGTACAAAACTGGCTTATCAAACTTGACCCAGTCGTCCAGAGAGTCCGCCCCACCAGCTTGGTTGTCATCGCTCGGGGTAATGTCAAAGGGTGGCAAAATAAGAGGTACACCTTTCGCTGCGCTCTTTCGACGCGCATGCAATGCATCCACCATCTGCGACTTGTCCTGTTCGACGACCTTCATAAAGAACTCCATTTTACAAGTCTTGCGCGTTATCACTGACGAACACATGAGGCCATACTATTACCAGGAGCACAGGACATCCTTACCTCCACGGAGGAATCCCCAAATGAAGCGAAGATCGCCCATCCATCTGAGGTGCTCAGTTTCGAGGTCGACGTCGGCCATAAGACCAACAGTCTGTGACATGAATGATATATGCTGTCGACTCCCTTGGGTGAAGGAAAACAAATCGACTTTCATCGGTCGACCTGAGGAAAAAAAACTCAGACGCGCGCCTCGCGTCTTTCATGTCAATAAACACGTGCCTTTGAGGACATTGAGAGCAGCTGCACAAGGATCTAGTCCGTCCTGAATACCTAAAATATTTAACGAAAGTCCGTTTCCAGAGCCTGCGGGTATTGGGGCAATGGGAATACAGAATGCTTTCTCGGGCGTCGCGTGCTTGGCAAAACCGTTCATAACCTCGTGAATGAGACCGTCTCCCGAAACGACGACCAATGCGTCATAAGCAAGTTCCATGTTCTGTGCGATGTCGATGGCATGGCCGGCTCTCGTAGTAACTACGGCGGAGGCGTCAACACACGTGAGTCACGAGAAAAAAATGGTGTATTGGACCAACGCGTCACGTCGAGGGTGCACCCAGCCGCTCGCAATATGGGCGCCACTTTTTGAGCGAATATTTGGCGTGCATTCCCCTTGCCAAATCATCCATGCGTGAGGTGGTAATTCAAAAAAAACAAACGAGGGGACCTACAGGCCCACCATAGGGATTAATGAGCACCTTCAAGACCTTTGAAGGATTGCCGCCTTGGTCGGGGAAGAAGAAGAGACAATAAGCATAGGAGAGCACAAAGCGAATGGGGGATCCGCGAACCTTGGTATGCAACCTGGGTAATCGAACTGCACCATTCTGTAGCCAAAGGAACGTCTTTCTCCATCACGTCACCTCGGACCTGGTTCATGCAAAGACGCTGCTGCCCAGTGCGCTTCAGGTAGGACACCTCGACGGTGGAACCAGATACGGTGGCAGCGATGACATTGTGGATAGGGATTTCGGAATGACTGGGCTTGGTGGAGGAACACAAGAAGAAGAAGAATGAACGTTGTTGTGGGATATTAGCGGCGGTCGGTTCAGAACGGACGGTCAGTGACGTTTCAGTAAAGGTGAGAGTAGTGACCGCGCCATTGGAAGGCTCGAGAACGAGCACTCGAGCGGACATGGCGATGAGGAGGGGTATTAAGCTTTGGAGGAGGGGCTGGAACTATATCTGCTCTCAGCGAATGACTACCCCACCAGATATGAGCTTGCTCCTTTTGGAATCGCCTCTCTAAATACACTTTTTTATGCACATCATCTTCAAGTTAGGCACGGGTTCGACCAACATGACTTGCGAAATTTTCACCGGTTCAAATAAGTACAGTACCACGCCCTGGAGGGACCCCGTCGGCTCCGCATTTGTCTATAAAACTGTCTTTTAACGTTTCGCCGCAGCGCATATGTTCCTGATCACACGAAATCGCAGGGGCCTCCCATCCTCCGCGAGTTTCTCGAGGCCAATGCACACCATGTCCCCAAAGGTACACACCGTCGCCCAGGTCGGATTTGCTGCCGGGACGAACGAGTTGTACGACAGGTGAGATATTAGATGTGAATGCCGACGTGACCCTCACCTGTCAGAGCTCGACCCTCTTTCCCGCGCTCCAGCATCCGCTTCATCAAGAAGGCCGCTGATATCACAGCCCCACTAAATATCGTCGAGTAAGTATTACTCTAAGACCCGCTCATCTCCCGTCCAAGTAAAGTTCGCTGCAGGATCGGCGCCGGAACGGGTTTATTCACCCGTGCCCTCTTGGCAGATGACGACGACGAAACGACGATCGCCTCCTTGAAAGCAATCGAACCCAGTCCTGGAATGCGGGAGGTGTTCAAACAAAGAGTCAGCCACGAGTCCGTGACCATCAACGACGGGACATTCGATAACGTTCCGACCGTCGAAAAAGGTTGGGCAGATCTGATCATCATCGCCCAGGTCTGCCTGCCTACGTCATTCGCTCCGAATTGAACCATTTTATTGATGCCTTGATTGTGTTCATCAGGCTTTCCACTGGTGTCCCAATTATGACAAAGCATGTGCCGAGTTCGCCCGGATCCTAAAGCCACAAGGAACGGTGGCTTTTATTTGGAACTTGGAAGACAGGTGACCAGATATCTCCCATAGAATGATCCTGTCCTGATCAGACATCCAGACATGCCGCTGCCTGGGTCGCTCAGATACGCGACCGCATAGAAATCCATGAGAGAGGCACGCCCCAATTCCGTTTGGGCCTCTGGCGTCAGGCCTTTTTGACAGAGAGCTACAACAAGAACTTCAAGCTTCCCGAAGAAAAGGAATGGACGTACCATCTTGACACTTCGGAGAAGATCTGTGTCGACCGCGCGTTAAGCAAGAGTTACATCTCCATTCTTGCGCCCGACGAGAAGGAAAGGGTTGTCGAGGATATCAAAACCATCGTGGCCAAGGGTGACGGAAGGGTTTGGATTGACGACAGCAAGGGTGTGTTTGAGTACCCGTACAAGACCCTGGTGGTCCTGTCGAGAAAGAAATAGCAATAGACCTGTTTATTATCCTCGGGAATACGATCCTACTGTACACCCATCTATCCATGCTTGTCCCGTTGAAAAACTTGGGCGGACAGCACCCACAATCGACTTGGATCGTCGGTGCCTACCAACGTGCATCACGCCGGAGGAAGAAACACCGCCCACAACACACAGCTCACCCCACCCCACACGACGCTCCACGCAACCCACGCCCTGCCCCAGCCCGGACGCTCGACGAGCAACCGCGCCGCCGCCCAATATACCACCGGGAGCGAAGGCAACACCCGGAGCGCGATTTGCACATGTGCGTTGAATGTAAGCAAGAGCGTGAGCGCGAGCGCGTGGAGGACGTGTGGGAGGAGCGATGGCGCAAGGAAGAGCGAAGTGGGCACCTCCCGTCTCTTGTCCGCCCAAGACGAGAGGCGGACGGAGAGGAAAGGATATACGCGGGTCAACCGAACGAGATAAAACGCGCAGAACGCATAAACGTTCACCAAGACCGGCAGCGCGAGGATAAAGTTGGGTACGTTGGACGCCGTCCAGTACCGCATGAACCCGACGTTCCAATATTGGCGCTGGACGTGCGCGTAGATCGAGGGGAACATGCCACGGTCGCACCACTCCGGACGCCCCGCGGAGGTACAGAAGCGGACGTAGCCTGCGTAGTTGTGGTGTACGAACGGGACGAGCGGGATCGCGACGAGGACGGTGCAATGTAGTATCCGAGCTGGTGTGAGCTAGAACGCAGGGGTTACGTGGCCATGGCGCATGGTGAGCTTACGCCTACGCCAAAAAAAACGCAGCGCGCAGACACACTCACAAGGTCTCTCCGAGCGGACAGATACGGGGCCACCAGCATGTCCCACGCGATGAACCCGGTGAGAAAGATCCCATTGGACCGGAACGCGCTCGCGAGCGCGAACCAGATCGACGCAAAGAACCACTGCTCGCGCGCACAGGCCCACATGCCCCGGTACGAACAGTACGTGAAGAACGGTTCGCTGTACGGCGCGAACCGCAGGGTAGCGAGGCTGCTCGGTAACAGGGAAAGCGCAGCGGCCAGGAACGCGGCGGATGGCGAACGAAGATGGTGGAGCGAGAGACGATAGAGGACCCGGGTGGAATCAGAGATCGCAGCGAGCACGGCGCCACCGAGGAGTGGTGCGGCCACACCTGGAGAGCTGAGCCCCGCACGCAAAAGTATGTGTCCGGACGCGCGCATGATGAACGGAAGGGCTGGAAAGAACGCCCATACATGTTCATACGCATGTCCTTCCTGCGCGATGTGTGCAAAGTGAAACGCGTCCCATCGAAGCAACGAAGAGATCCATGGGGGTGTTGTACTGCTTAGGATGAGTCGTGGAGAGCTATCGAACAAGGTTAGCAGATATGTTGACGATATGATGAGCGCTGCGATGAGGACCCGACTGATTATCGAAAAGAGAGTCAAGGTTCGCAGGGGGACCTGAGGCTCCGAAAAGGAAGAAACACCCGAGGCCATCGCGTGTAGTGAATTTGGACGAGACGCCAGATGAGCTGGGGAGCTCAGCAGGTCACCGCGTGGACTATCAAATCGAATCCTGCCAGTAAAAACGAGCGTGATGCCTTTGTCTCTGGTACAAAGTACAAAAAGAACGTGCAATGTTCACACACAAGCGCTACAACGCAATCACTACCTACACAACAACGCCAACAATTAGTCGATGAAAACGATACAGATGTATCCAAAAAAAAGTCCAAGAAGGTGCAACGTAAAATGTACTGGACTGTCCAAATGGGTGTAGACGTGGCAAACCGTGCCAAAGTCTATAAACGTGTTTGTCACAAAACGAATACGTCGAGCAAACATCTTTTCCTTTCCTTTCCTTTCCCCACGATCGAACGTCGACACGACGTACTTCAGTACTCGAACTCTTCCGATACGAGTGTAATAGATCCACGCATGTCGCCTCTGCGTATCCGCCGGGGATCAATCTGCGCGGCAACGATCTTGCGTACCATCGCATTCAGAGACGTAGGCCCACAACCTAGCGTGACACCTTTCGTCAGCTTCACGACGACCTCTCGAGATACAAAAAAGAAGTAGCCAACTGACATGCGACGACAACAGCCCCCTTGGACGCCTGCACCTCGTCCGCGATCACCTTGTCCAACTTGGGTTTCCCATGTCTTGCATGTTCAGAAACAGCACTGACATCAGTCGCTTCTTGTTTGCCCATCTCGAACGGCAGTTGGGAGTCCGAGGGACCCGGCGTTGAACTCGAGAGAGGGGCAGAATGTGACTCATGAGAGTGCACGTTCGTCGTCAAAGGCGGTATCTGACCGGCCCCCGACTTTCCAGATTCTGACTTGACATCCTGGTAGCCTTTCGCAGGATATATGGGTGATCTCGGACCGCCAGTCGACGGGAACTCGGAGGACAGAGGCACCGATTTCAACGGCGAATATGAATAGAGTGACGATTCTGAGTGGTAAGAGAGCGGCGAGTACAAGTCTGTCTCGGACAAAGACGAGTTTGGTCGTTCGGAGAGGGGTGAAACAGTGAGGAGCCTATCGGTCGACTGAGTGGACAACGTCAGGATCTTCCGTGGTTGAGGTACGCGAGACGATTGCCAAGGTGTTCCAGACTGGTCAGGGTAGGCTTGACGTGGGTCTCGGGTATGTCGAGGAGTCCGAACTTCGTCATAGGCCAGAGGGTGCAATGACCGAGCATCTTGAGTCGTCCTCCCCGTGGCAGGGCGCTTACGAGACTTCAGTCGCCGAAGCTTCCCCTCTTTTTTCAGCCTGTGGCTAAGATAAGCTTCTCCAGGTAACGCCATATCGACATCGCCGTCGAAATTAGTGAGATCTAATATATTTGTCTCGTGTGCGACATGGATATCATCATCCGCGGGTAGCTCGTCGTCGGAAGAGTCGCCGAGATAATAGCTGAGATCGACATCGCTCTCGTCGCTCTCGTGGCTTTCTACAGATTCTGTAGATCTGGAGTGAAGAGGTACAGGACTCTCGCGAATGAAATTCGGATGAGGGGGTTGAAGTTCTTTGTCAAATTGGGTAGGTTCGCGGTCGAAACGCACACGTGGGGGGACTTGGGGGGCAAGATGTCTTAGAGGGACCGGTTTGAAGTTTGTGACATAAATGTCGACTTGAAGAGCCGACGAAGGAACGGTGGAGATGCAGTGGCGTATGATGGATGCACACCACTGAACGTGGCCTGACGTAAACCAACTTAACTCAATCCACCCTAGCTCAACTGACTAAACTTACTGTATTCGCGGACGAGCCAAATGAAGCGCACGCGCTTCAGATCTGCACCCTTCCGCCCCCAGCCGCCGGGTTGTCCTCCAAGATGTCTCCCGTCCCTCCCCGCTAAGCACATACACATGTACTGCAAGAGAGACAAACCAAAACTCACGCCAGAACCGCCGGTGATGATGACCCCGGTCGAATAATTCCCCCATCTCATGCGCTTTGCACTCCCAAATGGGCCGTCGACATACGCGCGCAAAAGGACACCATTCTTCGGTAAACTGCCCGACGCAAATGCAGGAGATACATCTCCCCTCGATTGTTCCGCTGTCAATCGGGACACGACGTTCCAAAGATCTTGCGTCCAACCGCTTTTTGTGCGTACAAGGAATAGCATTATGCGACCTGCATCTGTCGGCGCTTCTTCATCACAAACAGAGGCGCACGTAAACGGGTGGGAAGTGAACCGAGAAACAGATGGAATGTTGAGGAGGAAATGTTGACCTGGTGACCATGGTAAGAAGCCAGGCGTGATGAGGCGTAGGCGCACTGTGCGTCCTGATAAAGGTTCAGCATGCACATAGCCAGGAGGTGGGATATAAGGGGAAGGTGGGAAAGAGATTGACGTCCTGAAAAGGTTCCGTTTGGCTGAATGCGGGGGAGATGCCGGTGCTCGAGCTTTGGATATAGGTGTGTCACGATCAGGAGATAAGGAACTCTTATCATGGAGGTAATGATCGTGAAGCGGACTAGGAGACCGTCCATCTGTAGGGAGATGTGAGAGGGGAGAGTCGACACGAAAACTGTGAACATCATCCATTTCCCAGATATCCCGTGGTGAATTATTGAAATTGGATGGGGCAGGTGATGATCCGAGAGTTACTCCGCTCACGATGCCATTGGCGTAGATCCACCAGGTTGCTCGCCAGAGACGCTCACCGACCCAGACAGAAAGAGCTGCCCAACACCACCAGGAAACGGTCGGGTGGTGTAATCCCGCTGTGACCAGCATACAGGGGACAAGAAGAACGTGCAAGATATAAAAGCATTCATAAAAATGCCTGCGGATGGGATGTAGAGAGAGAAGGATGATGAGCGTGAGGAGCGCGAAGGCCTGTGATGGGATGAGCACGCTGGCCGTAAAAAAAGGACAAGTCTGCGTACGATCCAACCGAATATAAAGGGAGTATAGGACCAGGCATAGACATATGCTACGCGATTGGTAGATGGGTTGACATCTCTAGCCAGCTGGATGCTCCAGAGGACGACATGGATGGAGACGAGACACCAAATGAGCCTGCCAGCCCATCTGTGTAACCAAACGAGCTTGTCAAAGTATAGCTGAATCATGAAGGGAATGGCGAATAGAGCGAAGGGAGGTGCTTTGAGGGCGAAGAGGACGCAGAGGGGAAGAAGGGCGAATGCGATCTGACCAGTCCTGGCAGATGAGGACCAGAGAGACTTTGAGATTGTATACTGGGGCATGAGCGGTACGAACGTCGACGTGTCGTACAATTGGGACGGAGGAGATGAAGAACGAGCGTGGGTCTGCCAGACCTTTAGACTCGGGGCCAGGTAATCTGGACCGACGAAAGCGAGTGCAAGAGACGCAAATGTGAGCACGGCCAAAGAGAGGAGTTGAGCATTTGATGGAAATAGAATGGGATGCTTCGTCCTTTGGGCGGGAGCCAAGGCACGCTTCTTCCGCCAAGTTCGACGGCGTAGAAACCATTTTGACCATATGGCACCGAACACACCACTGCCGGAACCAGTCCAGTGGATGACGGCGAAGGCGAGGAATATGAAAACGACTGCTAGCCAGAGAAGAAAAGAGTAGCGGCGACTCGGGATGCTAAGAGAGTGTATGGTGAGATAGGCCGTGATCCATTCCAGACTGTCCGAGTACGATGGGGTTGAAGCCATGAGAGGAGAGAAACCAAAGCTGGTGCGACATCCGAGAGAATATTAAATAATATACTGCGGGACGAAGTTCACCCAAGACGAGAGCATCTCCTCACGTGCCATTGCCAACCCGACTACACCCATCTACTCGTTGACCTTGCCAGACACCACCTCTTTGCCCGTCTTCTTGATCTTCTCCAACACAGTCTCATACGGCACTTCTCCATTCACCACCACCTTCTGCTCCTTCAGGTCCACAGTATAAGTGATCCCTACGCAGTAACCGTCAACTCCCGTTTCACTGCCATCCCAACGACCACGCGTACCTTGCACTTTCGAAAGTGCCCGCTCTACGGCCCCGGAGCACCCTCCACAGGTCATCTAAAGACAGTTGCGTCGTCAGCGTCCCACCCTGTTCGCGTTATGACCTGTATGCCGTACCTTGACGTTGAATTCGTATTCGCCCTGTGTACCAATCGCGTTAGCATCCCGATCTCAATCATCCCGCGTGTCCACGCACCATTGTAGTAGATGGATGGATTGCCAGCAAAACAATCAGTCGGACTCAGTCCAAGCTTTATACCGTCCTCACAGCCCAACCTATCACGCAATCGATGGCAACCACTCCAGTGCTCTCCGCTCTGCCCAAAATCTCACGCACACCGGAATCCTCGCATCGCATCCCCAAAATATCATATCAGGCACCGCCCCTGTTGACAGAGCTCGGCCCCCCTCATTAAGATGTCATATATCCTCTGCCGCTATATCCAAACGGTGTGGTATCAAACACTCCTGCTCGTCCACGGTCGGAGATCCCTGCCCTCCGTTCATCCAACATCATCATCTGTTGCTCGTGCGCATCTCAACTTCGTCAGATTCCATAGATACCACTTGCCATCCAGCACCGGCATTGGGTCGTCCTCGTATTCGATCGAAAAGAGATCCCAGGAAACCTAGTAGATATGTGATGACCCAAGTTCCTTCCTCACAGGCCGTACGCAATCGAGGAGACTCACTCAGCAAAAACGGAAGCTTCGCCTGTTCCTCTCTGTTCGTCAGGTAGTATACCGGTACACCAGCAAGTATGAAGCCTGTGAATGATACCATTCACCTGGGTGTTCGCACACCTCCCGGGATAGGGTCAGATAGGCTACGCACCAAAAACAGACGCGGCTTCAAGCGGTGCCGCAATAATTGGCATACACAGCAAAAATATCGCAACGGCGCAAAACGTGAGGGGTGTAACGATCCACGTTTTGTATGGTCTGATGTCGTGTCATGTCGTGAACATTGTTAGGAACAATCAAACAACACTCGGCTCAACCGTACCTCTCAAGGTTTGGCTCCTTTATCCGCAGTATAACCAACCCAAGTACCTTATTGATGTCGATAATCAGTTCTACAGAGTATGCCAGAAAGCGGTCATCACGTACAGTCAAAAAGTAAAATGACCAAGACGCCACCACCGAAAAGTTAACCAGAGATCGGAACCCGCCCCCGATGACAATGAACCCAATCGTCATTGCCGTTTGTAACAGGATGGCATTGACGGGTGTACTTCGCGATTTGTTCAGCTTGCCAAACACAGCGGGGAGGTATCCTTCTCGTCCTGCCGCTCGGATGAGCCGCGCAGACGTGAATGTCGATCCTTTTCATTTCGAATAAGCGACAGAATGGTTGGCTGAGGAGAAATACTACCATTGACAGCACCAAAACAGGACACTGCCACGCAGACCGCAAACACGACCCCACCGAGTGGTCCCAAAAGTGCACGACCGAAATCGAGCGCGACAGCGTTACTACTACCCACGGTTGCCTTGTCGAGTACCACAAGATATGACACATTCGCAAGAAGGAACAATATCTTTTGCATGCATTGGTCATAATCATCCATACATCGAGCGCTTGCAGAAAAATCACTTACGGAGACGGTCGCCATACTGAGATGGATTGTTCTGGGTATGTTTTTCTGGGGATCACGCATCTCCCCACCGACATAGTTTGCTTGATCCCATCCATCGAAAGCGAATAAACCGGAATAAAGCGCGAGAGAATATGCTGATGGGCTTTCGCTCGAGTCATCGAATAGAGGTCCCTTGAACGATTCTGACGCTCGCCCTCTAGCTAGTTGTACAAGACCCAAGATGGTGATTGATATCTACAATCCCGATAGTCTTGCCTTGTACTCTGTGCACAGAAAGAAAGGGGCGTGACGTACTAATGAACAAACCTATCACGATCAACAGAATTGAATCATTTTTTAGTTGCACGTTCACTAATCTAAAACCCGCACACCTTGATAGTCGTAAACAAGACCGAGGCTCTCGTTCCCATATTCCGTGTTGCTGCACATATAACACCCACGAGAAGCACTGCTAAAACCGCAGTGAGTTTGATAGACCATTGCGGGATGCTGTCAGGTGACACCTGGTCACGAGTAATGTGCCACATGAGTCGGTTAACGTATTCAGCAAAGATGAGACTGGTAGCTGCGCTACTACCTGTGTACCAAAAGGATGAGGATGATTCGAGAGAGGGGGTGGATCAGATTACCCCACGAACCTGGTTTTAGTGCAGAAATGGCTGTCCAAGCAAAGAGGTATGATACGAGAGGTCCATAAGCATATAACAAATAGGCTTGGGCACCGCCGTCTAAAGGTATACTTGACCTGAGAACGATTGAGTTGCAGCAAAGGTCACTTGAGAGTAAGAGTCATCGTACCCAAGCTCTGCGAAACTACTTGCGCCCGTCCAGGCGAGTAACCCAGATGCAAGCCATACCACTAAACTTGCCCCAACGCTATGCGTGTTTGCAACAATGATGCCCGGCGAGGAACTGCGCGGTGCTGTCAGCTCTACAGAGAAGATGGAAAGAGAACTATCCATACAATATTCCGGAGCCAACCTAGCGCGACGGTCACTCCCATGAATCAAATCGGACCAACCACGAAGTTGTAACACACCTGCGACCCAACGACTAGTCCGATACCTGACACTCGACCGTCCAACAACACCGAAACGCAGAGGACGATAAAAGACGCGTACCGTGTACCAAACTGATGCTCTTCTCTGCCCCAGGGCTTTCCCTGAGCGCGATGTCCCCTTCGCCGACAGTCGCACTGAGTGGAAGTAAATCCGCCTGGAAGTCGAACCCCGAGAAGGAAAAAGATCGTGGTCGGGCGCTTGTGGGTGCTAACATGGGCCCATCCGTGAGCTCGAGGTTCCGTAGGGATTCTGTGGAGTCATTGGATGGCGAGTCGAAACGGCGGTTTCGGCGGGGGGATGTGAGGGGAGCATGTTCGCCGGAAGTCGATACGGGGGAGGTTGGGCTACGGGAACGAGCTGACAACGGCATTCAACGTGCAACGTAGAAAGGAATGGTTTGTGGGTTGGTGTGGGTGGTTCTGGTGTCAGTCACGGCTTGTCCGTCGAGGATGTGAAACAAGCCGAAAAGCGCGCTCGGGCACGTTGCTAGTGCCTTGCGGCACTATCTCCACCAGCCTCAGTTTGCTCACACAGGCTCCTCGCTACACAACACAATTCAATCCAGGACGAGGATACTTGAACAAGGTTTCATCTCTAATCATGGCCAGGTCGAGCCAGCGCTATTCTCGAGCGTCCATAACATCCACGTGCATCGACTCGTGCGTTGATGAATCTAACTTTGTATGTATTCTCATCATGTACGCGGCATGTTCACAAGCGCTGTCTCGATACCCAGCGACTTTGTAGGGCTCTTGTCCCCTCCTCACTACCATCTGAATCATATCCTGGGCCACCTCACCGTTGTCCCGGTACCAAGGCATGTCCAGCAATCCTTCTGCTGCACAAGAAACTCTCGCTTCAATGCTCTATGTATCAAGTACGAAGGTTTCTGCTTGGTAGACATCACGTTTGACTCATTTCCTCTAGATATCGACATTAGTCTTGCGAGAGATTCCCGCAAAATAATCGAATCCATCAAACTGGGGACCAAGAACGTCGAGTCGGTGAAGGATGTGAAGAAAACCATACGTGCAGGTGAAGCGCGCCGGGAAGGATTCGATCCGCCTCTGTAAGGCTTTCCATGTAGCTGCGTGTCTGTGAAGGGGATTGACCACCCTTCAGTCCCCTCGATTCCGACGATTTTATTACAGTATCAGTCAATTGTCGTTCGAAATTGCGGAAGCGAGTAGACGTCGCTATCGCCGTCGATCTGCGTGACATTGAATGCATGCGTGATGAACAAGGCGTAAGATGTTGGTTGTTCCAGAATACTTTGCAGGCATCTTGTAGATCCCTCACATTTACCAATAGCGTATCGAAAAAAGATGAGAAATATCGAGGTCGTGGTTACCGGGGTCACCGACCAGCAGTTGGTATGTGGCTTACCGAGTGCTTTATGCTCGTCCTTATTCATTCGGCCAGTTGGTTGGGACTACAACTCAAATCATCCAATCTTGTTCACAGTGAGTTGCCGTTCTCCCATATTTTTTCTTGTGCGCTAAGGCTCGCCTATAGGTTCCGACTTCTGATTATCGGCAATGTAAATGTCAATCTTCTTGGAGATGGAAATAAACTCACCTTGTTCTAGTCCGGCGTTGGTAAATCCTCGTTGATTCGCAGAATGTTTGGCGTTGCAGATGTTGTGAGTGACTCGACCGTGTCGCGTAGTGTCTCCGCAGCCCACTTTTTCCTTCAAGCACACCTCCGAGACCACTCGTGGTACTGCTGACATTGATCAAGAATTTGTCTCTCCAACGAATGCGCGATTCGTGGTTCATGACAGCCTCGGGTTCGAGGCTAGTGATGAAGAAAACATAGGCATAGTGAAAGAATTCGTCGCCCGAAGAAAGGCCAAGCCTCAGCTCAAGGATCAGCTTCACGCGGTTTGGTGAGGAAGTTCGTTGCATCAATCAGTCTTGCTGACGAAGACATCCAGGCTCTGCCTCCAGATACCCTACTCTGGTAGTCGTCTGCTTGAGGCAGGCGTGGAAAAGTTCCTACAACATAGAGACCAAATTTTGGGCAAGAGTGCGCTTTATATATATATATATATATAACTGCGTTGTAGCCGTATAGCTTACCAACGGTTTGCAGTTCCCCTTGTGGTGGTACTCACCAAAGTGGACCTACTAGAAATACAACTGGGGCTCGACCTCTCAGCAAACGAGAATCTAGAACACCACAAGTCAAGGCACTTGAACGAACATTGCGTTTGGCCCCTGCGCAAGGTAGCGGGGAGCGACGTCACGCACGTCACCGTCTCTTGTATGTCGGGTTTGGCTCACGAACTCTTGATGAATGATTTTTGATAGTACTTTAGCGGAAGACGGTTACTCTGAGTCTCTTTCACACCTCTCCAAGGCCACGGATGAGATCATGCAAAAGTATCATGTCCACGAAGCGCCACGAATCGTCGCGTCCATGGCTCAGCGTGTCAGCAGTAAGGAAAAGCTCGAATCATCGATAGCGTACATGTCTTTTGATACTTGTCCATTTTCACTTCTTTTGACGTGTCTCTTCATAGGGTTGGGAAGAAAAGTGCGTCCACACCAAAGTGATCCGTTCGGGCTCTGACGCCACTCATAGGATACTGGAAAATGCTCTTGAAGAGTGCTGTCTTTCAGGGCCACACGTTGAAGAAATGCTTGCAAGTCATCCGGAAGGACATCATCACTGTCTGGAACTTCAATGACCCGGACCAGGTACCCTTCCCTCCCCTTGGCATCACTTGCTGGCGCCGACCATGTCTTGAATGTACTGTAGTGTTTGATGGACGACAACATAACCGAAGCCTTGCTTCGTACCGACAATCTCGGAGACGCACCTGATGCACAGTCAACTCTGTAAGTGGTCTGGATCCAACAGGGCCTTTTTTTTTCGCTTCCAAGCTAGTGCTTGACCAGGGAATTTGCCTTTTTTCAGACTCTCGTTCGCCGGTTTACTCGCTTCTGGCTTGGAAGTACTAGAAGGCCTCTCGGGATCGGGGGATATCACACTAGTTGCGCTAGCCCCTGCCGTGGGCGCCGTAATCTCTGTCGTACAGACAACGTATCAAACGTATCAGGAGGCGTGAGTAGATTTATCCCTCCCAATGCGCATCGCTGAAAAAATCATCCTCTCTAGCAAAAAGGACGTGAAGATCCTGATGGCCTACATCGTGGACTTGATCTGCGTCATGCAAGCCATCTTCCTCGTCGCCCCGGGAGAGCGCCTGACCCCCGAGACGGTTGCGCTCGCTGTGCAGGCGTACGAGAAACCGAGAAAGATCGTGCACCTGTTGGTCGATGAGTTCAATGGGGCACTGGGTGTACTTCCTGGAGGGCGCGACCATGTGTTGGAGAAGATCGAGGCGCTGATATGGCGTCACAGCATCGCGGATCACGAGATTGAAGGGTTGCGGCGTCTGTCGACCCGAGTTGTTAATGCCGCATTGGGTTCTTTGTGACAAGTATTGTATCTGATCTGTCTACGGATATACAGGGTCGTTCTATACTACTTATTTACCAACGATTTGGATCCCAATAAACGTTCTCGTGTAGGGATATCTGGTATGATCTCAGCTGGTCGTGGGACGACTCTAGTCTCATTGTTCTCAGATATCCCATCTTCGTGCAAATGGCCGCGAATGACTCGAGCATCTGTTCGTGAGGTTCCTCCGCCATATTCAAGTTGACCACCATTCCGATACAGCGAAAGAGTGGGGATTGCACAAGAACGCGTGTGTGAACCAAAAGGTCGAACCAAGGTCGAGTCTCCAGCGCATGCTCTTCAATAAATTCGCAATAAGCCCTTTCACGGTTTGCCTTGCCCTGGGAATCGAAAAGGATCCGTGTCGGAACAAGAAAATAAGACTTGACAAGATGCTCTCGAGATTTGGGCATTGTCTGTCTGCGAGTGGTAGGTGTGCGCATTATAAGGTCATCCGTCGATCTTATGTATGGACATTTGAGTGTGAAAAATGATGATGGAATAATTGAATCCCCCCGAGCGAAACAAGAAGTGGAAAAAGTCACAGCCGAAAACCCTGAAGGAAAGCTGTATACTCATGATGACCGAGGTACAACTGACCAATAGTGTTGTATTGTTTTTGGCAATGCGCGAAGGGTGGGGTGGTTTTGCCTAGATATCGGCGGGAGTAAATGAGGAAGGACGACCATTACCACTGAGACTGGTTAAGGAAATATTTCTGGCGAGCTTCCCGGCTGAGTATATGGACTGCGAAGTCTCCTGCATCGACCATTGCCCAACCGTGGTGACCCCGCCGTTTGGCATTGGGGGGCAGAGGCACAGGCGGGTGCATTTTCAGTAGCTAATACGAATGAGGAACGTGGATAAGAGAGGCGGGCCGAGTTGGACTTGCCGTTTTCCGCACTAGTCTGACGACGGCTTCGACGGAACCTCGATTTTGGGTGCCCTCTTTGACCTTGCCGGAATTCAGCACAAGTGAGAGAGGGAGCATCTCAGAGCGACCTGACCTGTGCGATCACGAACCAATTCCAGATACCACCTTGATCATCTGCAGTGCCCTCTCCGGAGTAGGTTCGCCCGCGACCCCGTCGGCCTTTGGGTATCGTCTTTGGTAATGGCGGTCCGGGAGGGGTTGGGGTTGGTTTTTTAACTTCGAGGGTCGAGGACTCGAGAAAAGGTGAGTGGGTGAGTGTATGGAAGAGCTCCTTTACTGGAACGGGAAGGTCTGGAGGAAGGTCATGCGATTTTGGGAGGAGATGAGGGGGGAGCTGTCTGGGGTTGACTGGCTCGGGATCTACGAACCACGGGCGTGCGGGTGGTGCGACGACGTCGGAGAGAAAGCGCCGACATCTGAGCGCTGTCGTGGACGGTGGTGGTCGCGCGACGGACAGGAGCGTTGCTCGGTGTAGAGTGAGCATGTGAGTTATGACTTTGAGCTGAGCCAATCAGGACAGAGGGGGTCGGAAGGTGCCGCTGGCGAAGTGTCTTGTGATTTTATGAGGACCCGAGTTGACACACGAGCGCAACAACTTCACGATGGGTGTACGGGCCAGCATTGTCGTATCCGTCACGTCTTTCCTCCTTGGTAACCATCTTCACCAGCTTTTCGTCCGTCTCATCTCATTTCCTGGACTTTCGCAGGTTCTCTATTTACCCATTGGATCGCAGACTCATTGACGCTGTGGAAGTCACCCGTCACCGATGAGCATCTATGGACTGCCGCCTTGTATTACTCGATACTGACCAAAGGGCCCGTTCAAGTCCTCTACATTCTGTCCGCCATCGTTATCCTCGGTGGTACAACCATCTTCTGGAGTTTCCGAGATGGTGAAGCAGGAAACCTCATGTTCGATGGAGGAAGTATATGTACGTGTTACACTCCAAGCATCCAGACACATGTCTAATAGCTTTTCAGTCCTCTACGGTACGACCGTCATCATGTACATGTACTCCGTCCTTCCAAGTTCGTCCTTGTTTAGTTCCACTCCAGTCTGACACACAACATAACCATTCCTCCCCAGACCTATGCGAAAAATTTACATCTATCCCACTACACTCGGCAACGGACGCATTTCCACGTTCACTCCGTTCACCGACGCTAGACCTCGCGTCCAATCACCTTGTCTGCAGTGTAGCGCTGACCGGAGTCTTGATTCTCCAAGCCGGCCGATGGTGGGCTGAACTCTCCGACGGAGACGACGAGCCCTACTTGCAAGAAAAGGATGCCGAGACGACTGACGAGACCCAGTCAGCTGCTGCACAAGGTACCGCGCAACCGGATCAACATTGATGGCATGCCTCCATGTCCTTGATCGCAGTCGGCACGGTGCGGTGCCCCGCCCTAGCCCAGTCACACAGATTCGTGCAAAAATCCTCACGGCCATGTAAGGGGACTATTCTTTGTCCCACTCACGATTATTACGATTTACGTCGCTGCTGTCTCGATATCTCGCATCCTGAGCATGCTATCTTAAACACACGCCCCACCCCACCCCATCCCCTGACACTAGGTGTTCATCCTTTCTTGTTATCTTGTAGCAGGATCGACGGTCAGGCACCGCTACAGTGTTCTCGTCTCAGCGGATTTCAGAGTGGCAACTGTCGTATACCCAAGTTTTTTGTTCACCATCTGATAGATTGAAAACGGCTGTCAGTGTTTGAGCAGATTCGTGGATCATGATGTGGATTAGTGTCG
>JBBPNB010000129.1:0-37467 GCA_038090635.1 Rubroboletus satanas
GGATACAAGTAGTTGTGGTCATCAAGGGAAGGCATGTTGTGGTCGGGAGGAAGATTAATGGCTGCGGTCTCCTGTCCAAACACAACCAAGTTCGGATTGGTCAACATACAGCAAATTTTCAAACGAGGTCATCAAAGTCATAAATTCCAGAATTATACGCCAAGGATGGCAGATACAACGACAACAGACCAGGCGGTAGCACAACACACAAGAGACATAAATAATCGCTGACAAGTGATGCAACATATAAACACGGCTCAGAGCTCATCATCAGTGACATCCTCGCCTCTCTTTTTGCGTGCCATGCGTTCCTTCTTCGCCTGCACAGGTAAACCGCAGTCAGCAAACATGAATTCTGGCGCGTTCAATTCAGGCCTAACCTTACGAAGCTCGGACGCAGTGAGTTTCTTGGTCTTCTTGTTGTCAATCTTGTTGCCCATAGCATCATATTGATCTTCCTCTTCTCCATCCTTCTTGTCAATCCGGGGACCGGATCCTTGTCCTTCAACCCAGTTGTGGCCGGACGCCTCAAGACGACCATCACGCATGGCCCAAACCCTGGAGAATGTTGATTAAAGAATGTCATGCCCAGTAATGTAAAGTAGCACTTACTCGCTGCAAATGGACTCAGAGAAGTCTCGATTGTGGGTTATAACGAGAACACCACCCTCGAAGACCTTCAAGGCCTCAATCAGGGCAGCCAGCGACTCACGGTCAAGGTAGTCTGCAACGATATGAGGCAACCAAATTTTGCTTCAGAGCAGATGTACATACTGGTAGGCTCATCCAAACAGATGACATGAGGACGACGCCACGTCGCGGCACCAAGGACGATCTTGACTTTCTGCCCACCAGACAGACCGCGCATAGTGTTATGAGACACGAACTCAGCCTCCAGGCCGAAGTCAGCGAAGTGTTTCTCGATCTCACGACGGACGAGAGGACGAAGCAGACCGAGGCGTTGGGCTTCACGCGTGTCGACCTCCAACACTTTCTGTGAAAGGAAGAAACTTCAGGATTACGTCGGAGCAAGTGAGGCAGAACTGACCTTCTCGAAGCCACGCTTGACAAGGTCATCACGAGGGATCCAGAGGTTCTCGGAAGAGCTGAGACCCTTGAAAGAGACCTCGTACTCGTACGACTGCTTCAATTTCTTGCGGGCAATGATCTCGTCGATCAGTCTCTTTTGCCCCTCGTGGATGTAAAGGGCGCCATCCTTCATCTTCTGCGTCTCGGCTTCGGTAATTTGACGACTAGCCTTGCCCATTTCTTCCAAGTCCTCACCGGTCTGGTAACGCCAGAGCATGTACTCCAGAGGCGTCTTGTCGAGATGGTGGTCGATGTGGTGGAAGGCATGTTGGGCAACGTAGCCGATCACCAAGTTAGGGTGCTTCCAAATTTCACCACCTTTGTTAGGTTCCATCTCTCCAGTGAGAAGTTTGACCAACGTCGACTTTCCAGAACCGTTAGGGCCGAGAACAGCCACGCGAGAAGAGAGTGAGATTTGGAGAGTGATGTCGTACAATTGCTGGACGGGTTGTGAGGAGTACTGGAAGCCAACCTTGCGCATTTTAAGCAAGCTCTTCTCCTTGGTCTTGACACCCTCGAGAAGAGGAGGGTCGGGAAGCTTGAACTTGTAGTCCTCAGCAGCCTCAAGAGTGTAATACGACTTGGCCTCCGGAACTTGCCTCACAAAGGCCTCGAGATTGCCACGGTACCTCCGAAGCTTGAAACGGTTGAGATGAAGCACATCGCTGATGGTGTTATTGAGGAAGCCGGAGTCATGAGACACGATGACTACGGACAGATTTGGTAAATACACCACTTCAGGTGGGGAAATACATACTTGATGTGCAGTGTTTCAACGAGACGAGATAGTTCTCGAGCCACGCGACGTTTACCACATCCAAGTGGTTAGTGGGTTCATCAAGGAGAAGAATGTCGGCCTTGAAGAGAATTGCTCTGGCCAGAGCAAGCTTCATTTTCCAACCTCCGGATAAGCTACCGATTGCATGCTTCTGGCGCTCGTCGCTGAAACCAACAGAGGCGAGAGTTTCGATGATCTCTGCTTCAGAAACAAGGATACGTTTGTCGGACAAAATGAATTGCAGGACAGAAGTGTCGGCTTCACTACCGTCGATATCATGCTCGACGTAGAAGGTACGAACTTCGTCGGGGGAGGGGAAACCCTCCACCTGACCGTTGGTGATAGCACGCATGAGAGTGGACTTGCCAGTACCGTTCTTTCCGCAAAGACCGTAACGGTGGCCACGTTTGAGACGAAGGGTGGCGGTGTTGAGAAGGATCTTAGCACCGTAAGCGAGCGAGAATTGGCAGTTGCACAAGTCTTCGCCTTCCTCCTCATCTTCGGGGACATAGTCGTCGTCATCACCTGAAGAAGCTGAACGAACAACCCACTCCCCTGTGACAGAGGCAGGGTCAGGAGAGGGAGCAACGAAGGAGAGGTAGGGAGCAAGGGATCCCCACTCTGGCACATCGAAGTTCTTGGCATTCACCAAGTTCGTGGCGAGGCGTGACACGTATACAACGGTGGCGTCCGTGGGCTCAGGAGCGCTCGCATCCAGCTTCCTGTACACAGTAGAAAGGGCTGAGGTTAACTGAGAAGGCTCGGCAACCTTCAATGGAGGGAGATTGGTTCCATCACCCTCAGGGACTTCACCGACTTGCCGAAGAGTTGCAATTGCCTTGCCGACGACTCCACGTGCTTCAGGGTCACCAATCGCGGTCTCAACCTTGATAAGGCCCGGAAGGAGCTTAGGGAGGAAGGGGCGAACGGTGATTGGAGAGTCAACCAATTTCGACATGTTGTCCACGATGCTAAACATAAACATGATCAACTTTGATGCGATCATATAGGCGTATTAATAACTTACACTGCAACTTTGCGTTTTGTGGCGGTCAGCTTCTCGTTGAGACCACGAGACAACAGAGGGACCATAAGAGAAAGCGTAGCAGAATCTACCTCAGAAACGAATGTAGTAGACGACAGGAGCTGAACGGTGTTGGGAACCTCCTCGACCGGGTTAATCAGAGCTTTGATGAGAGCCGGAATAAAGCGTTCGATGTCCTTGTTGGAGACCAAAGCACAAGCTTTTTCAAGCGAATCGCGAGCCGCTTTCTTCACATCGGCTTTGGTATCCCAGATGGCCTCGGAGAGGACGGGGACAATATCAGGCATGAGGCGAGCGGTCTGAACGGGAGCGCTGACAACAAGCTGGTTCAGGACAACCAGAGCACCGGTCTTGACCTGCCATTTTCCGGCCGTTTTGATCTGGTGGAGGAGAGCAGGAAGAACAAGGGCAGTAGCCCAGGGATTCATCGTAGCAACGAACTCCCTGACAGCTTCCACCGCCGCGTTGCGGGCGGCAGGCATCTTGTCGGCGAAGCCTTCGATAAGGGCAGCATAGAGGCCCGAGTCGATAAAAGTGGGCTCGAGAGCCTTTATTGCGCCAGCCTTGGCGAGCGCAACAATAGCATCAGCGGCGCCCTCGCGAGCGGCCGGTGATTTTTTGTCAGAGAGGGCATTGAGAGCGGCCTCGGTGAAACCAACTGCGCTGATGGCAGCAGGTCCGCTGTTTTGAACAGCGGAAGCGAGAGCCTTCGCAGCAGCATCACGGGAAGCTCTGTCCGAGACAAAGAGGGCGGCAACGTCAATTTGACCGTCGACAACACCCTTGAGCGAGGCGGGAGAAGGAATAGCGGGAGCGGGAGCGGTAACAGCAGGCATTTCTAAAATCTGAGGGGGATGAGAGGGGGGAAACAGTACCGGTGCATGGACGTACTTATGAAGGGTATAGAGGTAGACGTGAATTGTCTTCTATGTTCAAGTGACGCTCTATTACGCTCTATAGTCTATAATGCCTGGAAGGAGATGAGGAGACGAGTGAAAACAAGCGAGGAGAACCGACCGGTATGAGCAGAATGAAAAGGAAAGAAAAAGAGGGGGGATAGTAGGGAAACGATAAGTCGTTGGTAAAATATATAAGTGTGATCCCATTCGGACTTTGAAAAATTGCGTGAAAAACGCGGCAACCGGTGCAAGGCGGGGAGCGTGCCGGAGCGTGCCTCGATTAAATGGAACAGCCTCAATTGTGTAAAAATGTCTGCTACTACTCCATGAAAAACACGTCCAGTGATGTGCTCCTATTCTCCTTCACCCAACTTCGCGAAGCTCAGAGGCGTGAAAGCCTGTTCGGAGATACATCAGCATGTGCCTCACACGTTGTTGATAACAAAAATCTAGACGTACATATCCTTGTCCTTCGAAGTGCTTGCTGTTCGCCTCAACCCAGTGGAGACGGAGGGCATGCAAAAACGCCGAAAGACCCTAGATTAGGCGAAACCGACTCACGGTCAGACGCTCAGTGAACGCATGTCCATCAAGTGACACACCTCCATGAGACATAAAACAGCCACAGTTAGCGTGAACCACATCACGACCGCGAGTATGATTGCAATGATCCCAAAGATCCCCTCCATTCCTAGAACACCCTCCAGTGTCATGCTCCACAAAACTTCGGATAATTGAGCGTGGGCCAAGGAGAGCGCCCACAACCGAAGGTACGAAGCTGTATGCGAGATGCAACCGAGGCAGAATTCAATAGTATGGATGATTTGATGAATGACAACCTCCCCAAAGTCGTGCTGTTCCTGATAAGATCTATCGGCAACACAACACCCAAAGAGGAACGTGTCACTCACATGTTCTTCTTCCATTTCTTCAACGATGACCCGTGCATTACCTTCCTCAATTTCCAGAGCCTCGTCCGCGCTCTCGCGGGGACCATCATGATGGCCAAGCCCCACATACCCTTGACCCTGAATCTTCTGCATCTCCTTCCAGAGGAAGTATGGCTTCATACATAGCATCCAAGGAACACAGACGACAGCGAGTAGAAGCAGGACAACCTGTATGAATCCTTGTCCGGAATATAATTGACTTTTTGGGTCGACTGATCCAGGAGATAAGAACATCCCAATCAGCATATTTAACAACGATGGGGGCTCTGTCGTGGCATTGGACCAATCAATTGTCCATTTGTAGAGGATGCAGATGACTAGGTATCCAAAAATTGACTGGAGGAAGATCATTTGAGGAATGAAATTGGCGTAAATGTCCAATGGGCGCTTGAACCTAATGTGATTGGGGAGTTGTAGGCACAACGCAAATGTCATCTGAAATTGTGTCAATCTAGGTTGTCCAATGAAACCAGCGAGGCACACACATGGATCACCCCAAGAATGATCGCCATCTTCATCTTATATGAGTTCGTAAAAACCAGGCCGTTATCTGCACCATGCCAGGCTGGATCCAAGCCGAATGAGTAAACGTGTCCATTCGAGACACCATGGACAGTCCCGTTTCCTTCTGGGATGTCCCATCCAGAGTGCCAAATGTGAAGGGACTTGGAGAATATGTCATTGTACATGAGGCCGGTGTAGACCGAGAACAGCCCCATCATAAGAATGATGTATCGCCCGCTGGATGCATGTTAGCACGTCCTGCTCCGCTCCACGATGCTCCATTGTGACTCACAAGAAGAACAGCGCTGTGATCTGAAGCGGGAAAGTGAGTCAGGATCAGTTTTTCAAAGTTATCATTCACCTCTCCGAGACCACCCTTCGCCCACTTCCTCTCGTTCATGATCATGTAGAGAGCGGCAAATAGGATGATCAAACCATGACCGATGTCACCAAACATCACGGCGAACAGGAAGGGGAAAGTGATGATGGCAAACAAGCCGGGATTGACTTCTTGGTAGGTGGCAATTCCGTAACTGTCCATGATACTCTGGAATCCTTCTGTGAACTTGTTTGTCCTGTTGAACGTGGGTGGCGTCTTGTTGGTGCGGAGCTCATATAAGATTGGCACAACGCCGGTCCCAGATTCCTCCTAGAAAGCAAATTAACTGACTACCACACGATGACGCGGAAAAACATACCGTAGCATGTCCAAGGGCAATTTGTATCTGGGCAATGTCTCTTGTCGGACACCATCCTTCGGCTACCAAAGTCTTCCTTCGCACGTCATAGTTGAAGAGATTCATCGTCTCGTAGATCACCTTTTCTTTTCGGACGACGTCTTCCCACCGCGCGAGATTCTCCCCGACTGTCACAAGCTCGATGCGCCTATTGGCCCCGGTGTTGTAGAGGATAGTCTGAAGGTCCTCTAGACGAGCGGTGACCTCACGAAGCGAGTCCGAACGCTTGTCGGCATTAGCGTCGATCGGATACAAAGTAGCACCCATCGATTCGGCGACCTTGCGAATCTTTGCAAGTAATGCGTCACCATGCGCGAAAATAATGAACACGTTTTTGCGTGTCTCAGAGCCGGTCGCAGGATCAACAAACGGTTCTGTGATGTCGGTATGGTTCATATAAAGGTTGCCCCTCAAAACACGCCAAAGCACGCGCTCGAATGTTGGGATACGGACTCTATCGATAGTCCCCGCAACGAACCTGGAGCAGGGTTTCAACAAAAAAAATAGATGCGAAGAGAAATGAACACACTCTAAATCAAACTGAACCGCCGACGAATACTGGTTTTCGCGATCATCATGTTGGAGAAGAGGCACTGAGCTATCATCAAAGGAGGTCCTGATATCTGTGTGCTGCGTTTCGGCCTTTACGACGAGTGAGTATAATGCGGGCTATCATCCAGTTGACTTGCCTTGTCGAAGAAGCCCGCTGTCTCCCTCAAGACGTAGCGTGCCTCAATGAGCTCTTTGGTACGCTCGCTGAGTAGCTTGTAACTCTCGTTCATTTGTGAAAGCCTGGTCTCGTGCTCTGCTAGCGTGACGTCGAGCTCGTCGATGTTGTGCGCAGCACTCGGTCCGACAGTAACAAGAGGTGCCGAGTCATAAACAGGACGGATTGGTACCACGTCTTTTTCCTTCTCGATCTGAGAAACGAAGAAACGAACACGACGAGCCATGTCCTCGAATCTCCTGATTTCACCGACGAAGGAGCGCTGGAACGGATTGACAGTTGGGTTCAACTAACCAAAGAGGTCATGAACTGATTATCAAAGGACTATTGTGACACGAACATCCTTGAACTGGACGTTTCCAAGCTCTCCAAGCTCAGCAACTGTATCGTGAGCTACTTCGGTTGGTATATAGAGCTGTACCAAGCTCATCTGTTCCGAACCTAGACTGCTTTGTTAGTATCGGAAAATACATTCAACATCTGAACCATACGGAACAACGAAGGGTACTTGTCTCCCATGGTCGTGTATCACGCCAGGAGGTGAGTAGAAATAAGTTCTAAAGAATGAGAGCGACTTCGATGTACTGTTGTGAGCCGGAGCTATTTGACTCTGTTTGGCAATCGGACAAGTCTCCCGTGCCACTGCAAAATAAACAAATGGATTGAACTTGATATATTTGCAAGGATAGTGTATACAGACAAAATGTTGCAGAGTTACCCTCAACTTGCGCGGCATATTACATCTACATAGGGGCAAAATTCAATGTTTGGGTTGGGAGCCAAAATGTTGAGATGCATGCCGTAGCATGATGAGTTGGGAGTACACAGTGAGATCAATGGAAAGAGGTGCAAGAAGCGTGGAAACAACCGCTAACAACCGTTCGCAATGTAGCAAAGGATCGCCAGCAGTTCATCCCAAGAATCCTGGTTAGCCCACCTCCAAAACGGATGGCACCCGTCTCAATTTTTGGTCGAAACCATTTCATCGTCGGGCTCGTCCTCCACTTCCTCTACGGCGTCGACGGGGGGAATATAGTCTTCCTCTAGCCTCTGCTTTGCGATAGATGCGAAACCTTCTTCAGTCTCGTCCGTAACCTTCTGGCTTGTCTTGTCAGCCGGAGGTTCGGAGCATATGTCCATCCGTTCCTCGACTGCCCTCCGACAATCACACAATCGGACAAGGTTCATCTCGTGGCTTGGATCACCCAAGATAGCACGTGCCCGTTCAGCGGCAAGACCTTTTGACAATGAAAGATTGCTTGCCGTAATAGGACCCGCGATGACGAGATCGTGAACAATGACCGAAATGCTATCGTTTCGTCGGAGTTCTGCATTACTCTGACTTTTTCTACAAGGAAAGAGAGAATAGTTGTCAGCTCTTGTCAAAGAATGGCTATGAGGTACTTGCTGAAATGCAATCCTCTTGCAACCCCCTGTTGCAGCCCAAACCATCAATTCCGACACCGGATCTCTCGGAAGGGTGGTGGTCAGTACTTCCAACACATCACTCATCACCACTTCAACAACTGAAGCAGTCTTTTCGAAGTTGTATGCAGTGTCCACAAGTACCGCGCCCACAAGGCTCTCCAGTACGTCACTCAGTGCCTTTGGGGGATCGTATTTCCATCCCTTTAAAATTGCATCTTCGGGCGAGAGAGTCTCGAGGAGGGGCACGTGTCGAGTAATTGCGGTGCTAAGCTCGACATTGTTGATGAGTAGATACTTGTGTAGCCCAAGGCGGTTGACAGCGACGGATGCGAGAGTGGGTCCGCAGACGGCACGGGAACGAGCGGCGGAGAGTTGACCAGATGTAGCATCTGGAAACTTTCGGAAAAGATGGCACATTATGACTAGATCAATCACAGCTAAACTCCAAGTGAGCATCGAGGTAGGCTGTTCCGGTAAGGTCAACCTTACCATCACCGAGGAACTCCAGACGCTGATATGATGATCCCGCCGACGTAGTAAACGATGGGTGTGTGATTGCCTCGACGAGTAACTCGCCACAATGGAATTCGTACCCCATTAAAGCTTGCAAATCCGCAAATATTGGCGGTATGAGGGATGGCTCTGGGGGTCGCGAGTAGCGGAGTGACCATGGGAGAGCACCCCCCATCGATAACCCCAATACGTCACCAGCCCGCAATGCCATATTAATGCCCCCAGTCAGGAATGCTGCTCCAAGAGTCGCCTCCATACAATCCTGCAAGCTTCGACGGGGATACTCTCTGCGTATCGTGTGCTTTGCTTGCGTTAGGCAATCTACCACATCCGACTCCTCGGGTATTGTATATCTCCATGCATGTAGGCTTTGAGCCTCAGCTGTGAGAAACCGCTCGAGGCCAATCTCTTTGGCACGCGCCAACAAAGTGCGATTCGAAATACTGCTCTGACGGAGTTGAGAAAGCTGTCCTTCATGCCGATGGGGGAACTTGTTCATGATGTGGACTGTGCACGTGACTTTGAGCACAGAGTCTCCCAATGTCTCCAAACGTTGGTTGTTCCATGTCGCATTTGTGGTGGGGAGAGTAGATCCCTCGATAAGAAGGTCATCATCGATCGGAGGTAATCCAAGCTGCAGACGCTCTTCTCTCGCCCGATAAAGATCCGTTGCGCGCCTACAAATCCGAGGAAGGAATGTGAACGTGCGGTAGACCGGCCTGGACAAGTGGACAACCCTGCACGCTCCCTGCGGTACGATTGACCCGACGGGTGCAGTGTGGCGTTTGTATTTGTCAACATTTTGGTGTCTGGATGCTGGACGATAAAGACCAGAGGGAGCACGAGGAAGACTGTGGATCTCAATAAGCGGACAATCAGCCGGAACGAATGCTTCGCGGCTCTTCCTACTCCACTTTTGCACGAAATATTCTTGATACGTCGCACACGGAGCCTCGCGCGAGCCCGGAGGTGGTACAGACAACGCGGTGAGATCGTATCTTATGTTGTGAAGAATCTGAGCACGGCCATAGAGATTACAGTTCATAACCATTTTTTTATCGAAGTCCTTCTCGGTGATTCCTTTCCAGTTATACGTGCCGTATGGCTCGTCAACGACGCGTTTCACCGCCTCGAAATCGATGCAATTATGCTCCGTGAGGGGAACGAGGAAGCATGTGATAGGCAGCGGGATTGGACGCCCGGAGATGCAGAACCAGATGCCCATCTTGGTGTATTCTTCAAGCATGCGGATTTTTTCCCACTCCTCCTCGGGGCGAAATGTAAGTTCATCCGTACAGCGCATGGTTATGGTACAACCCTCGCTGAAGAGTTCAAGTGCCGGTAACTCAGTGCCAGTGACGAGCCCAGCAGAGTCTTCTCCATCGATTGAGATGACATGGATTCGCAGTCTTGGACCCAGTGTCCACGGATCTTGTACAAAAACGTCCATGATATCCGGAACTTCCGAGACATCAGGAAGCTTGCAACCATCGGCATCATAATCACTCTTCCCCTTGGAGCCTGTCGAGGGAAGGAGGTAATCGTCGAAGACGTCGAGTTTGTGAAGAGCTTTGACAGCCATGAATGCAACTGCCCGTTTCGCTTCGCGCTTTGAATTCCGCGTAGGCCCTCGATATATGAGGTGATCGATCGGGAGAGGGAGGCTTGATGGAAGTTCTAAAACGGAGGCATAGTCGCCGCTATACTTCGGCATTGGGGGAGGAGTGTAGGCGTCATGTGGAATTAGGGAACATAGATAGTTGACCAGCCCGATGGCAGAACCATAGGTGAGCACCGCCCCAGTAGATGGAACAATGTATCGTTCACGCGCGGCAAGATCCTCGGGATCGTCTTCTTCTAACTCACCCTCCTCGGAGTCTGATGACGATTCTGGTGAAGCAAGACGTGTGGGGTTTTCCCGGGATTGGTAGACTTTCCTGAGTTCGGGCTCGATTTCTTGGAAAGTCTTGTAACGGTCGAGATGTGACGTATGGCCCACTTGGGCCATGATAACGAAGGTAGAGGTTTTAGTTCGGGCCCGTCCCCTGGACTGGACGTATCCAACCATGTGATGGAGCGGATCAAAGCGTATAACAAGGTCACAGGCCTACCAACGCCAGTATTATCAGAATCTCGCCAAAAGGCAGAAGATACAGGGTGACATACCGGAAAATCTAAACCTTCCTCAGCGACAGATGTGGCAACCACTAGACAGAGAGAATAAACGATGCGACACGAAAGTGCAGAGAAGGAACATACGCAGATTCAGACCGCCTTCCTCGTATGACTTCCGGAACGACCTAACTGTATCTTGCTGCCTTGCCAACCCCATGCCCTTCACGTTCACCCCTGACACTGCATTCCCATTGGAGCCTCCCTTGCTCCGTGTGCCATGTCCACCGCCGTGCCCGACAAGCTCTGCGCACCGAATGCGGCCCCTCAGTTCGGGGACCTTGGAGAGTATTTTGGCAAGGCAAGCAGCAACCTGACGCTGCTCTACGAAGACAATGCCGTGGAATGTCGGGGTGTGGTAGGCAAGAAGGACCTCAGTGAGAGCCTTTACCTTGGGAGTACACCAGGCAAGCGGGACAGGAATTGGCACGGCAGGTGGGGAAATGGAGGGGTCTTCAAAAAATGGCTTGAAATCAGAAAGGATGGAGTCAATTTGCTCAAGGGCAACAGGGATCGGTGGTGTGCTTCGATACGTGTGGAGATCATCGATATCCATACCATCTTCTCGGATGTCAAAGGGATTAACAATGCGATTATCGAGAGTATCAAACTCTAGCAGAAGTTGATTGACTCGTGTACGGACCTCATGATATATAAAGAGGTCTGCGGAGTAGGGACCGAGGCTGTTCCGAGTGACATGGTACTTCATATGTAATTTGTCCCACGAAATGTCAACATTGTCGGGTTGGAAGAGTGACAGGGTATCCCAAAGACTTGGGTTTAGATAGAGATAGTTATCAGGGGGAGGGAAGTATTCCTTAACCATCTGTAGCGAGTATATAAGCATTCGTTCCAACGATAGATGGGAAGCAATAAAAGTACGCACTTCTACAGGCCGCGGCGAGCTTTCAAGCAATTCGGACACATGTTCACGCACGGCGATGACTGTGGCATCCAGATTCTTCTCTAAAGTCAACAAAGACCCTTCCGCGTCCTTGGGATTCCAGATAGGCGACGCCGTCATGCCAAATACTTTTGGGCGCTCAGTGGGATGAGCTTGAAAGTATTCGCGCATTATGCCATTGTAAGCATGGTTCTTGCGCGTGTGGTGACACTCGTCGAAGATGATCAACGAAACCTAGAACGACAGGTTAGTAGAACGTCAACAAGAATTGAGAAGGATGCATACCTTATCGATGCTCCAATGTGAATGTGTGAGGACATTGAGGAATATCTGAGCTACGAGCATCGTTGAGAAACAACACCTTCAATGATACCCAGTAATTGATGTGACCTCACCTGTCATTACGACTACATCCGCTTTCTCAAACGAACTTTTCCAATTTGCCCTATCTGAGAGCTCCAAATCCAGGCTTCCGTGAAACTTTCGCACCCTCAAAGGGGTCTGAGAGGCAATAAATTCCGCCTGTTGTTCTACGAGGGCAACCTTTGGGACGAGAAATACGACGACTTTGCCGATGGCACTCGGCTGTAAAACGACCCATTTGATGAGAAGGATGCTGATTAGGGTTTTTCCACTCCCCGTGTCGAGGGCAGCGATGATATTGTGTTCCTGCGCCCGCCGAAATATTTCTTCCTGGTACTTGCGCGGGAGAATGGTTTCATTGACAGTGACGATCTGACCCTGGGTCGTCGTCGCAGTCGTCGTGCCGACGGTCGTCACTGTCATCAAGCAAACGATGTATCGGAGACTCCTGCTGAGAGATCAGACGGAGGGTAGAGCAAGAGAATTTTCCAACGGAGGTCATCATTCAAGTCCGCGTCGCAATCAAGAATCCTGAATACAGCCTTCCTATTACAGCCATTCCCGCTCAGCCACTGATTCACTGTGGGTGCGTGGCAGCTTCATCTCGGTAGTACAACATGGCGGTCAACCCAAACGAAGACACGGAATTGTGAGCACACTCCTTGTCGACCCTCATACACACTTATCATTCCCAGCAACGACGCCCTGCGCAAGCATGGCATCCTCCCACCCCGAGAGACATCCCCCACCGCGTCACCCCCTGCATCACCGACACTCCACGAGGCCCTGGCGGATCTCACCGCGGACGAGCTACGTGAGCTAGGGGAGGATGTCGCAGATGATGACCTGCAGCGAACAGTGGATGCATTCCGCCGCCAGCGGCTGGCTGAGGAGCAGAAGGCAGTGAAGCGTGCCCGCTTTGGGAGGGTTTATCCGATCGGCAGAGAGGATTACACGAGGGAGGTCACGGAGGCAAGCAAGATTAGCGAGGAGGACGATGAAGACGAAAAGGGCACAGGGGTGATATGTTTTCTTTACAAAGATGGGTGAGCAATCCTCTCGAGCACTATGTCGCATACTCGACCAATCTCAAATGTGTCGTAGTATTCCGCGAAGTGATCGTACATCTAATCATGTCCGAGAATTAGCTGCGCGATATCCGCGAACCAAGTTTGTGTCCATCGTCGGCAACAAATGCATAGCAGATCTACCCGATAGCCGCATTCCAATGCTTATTATCTATCGGAAAGGGGAAATCAGGAACCAGCTCGTGGCTTGGGCTGCTGATCGTGAAAGGCGTCTTGAAGGTACGCCGGCTTTTCCAATGCCTTGCCACTATTCACTTTTCTGAGAAGAACTCGAGGCCATCCTAATGTTGTATGGAGCTATCGACCCCCCTGAACGTCCTTTCCAAAGTGAAGAAAGTGGACAGGATCGGTGTGATAGTTCCGATGAAGAAGACGACGACGACCCATCTTCTCGTATGCGATCTGCAGCGACCAGGACGAATGCACAAGCTCCAAAGAACATCCGTGGACCACCAAGAAAGGATGATTCAGATTCAGAATTCGAGTTTGATATGTAGAGCTTAATCAGAATGGACACGAGATACTGCATGTGCATTGTGCAATCCCCATTCGCACTAGGTGAATTTCTACCAAAACGGGAACAATCCTGAGCAGACTACTCAGCATTGAAGGGAGGCAAGGTCTGTTGCCTTCCCTTCACCGGCCACACTTCCGTCATGGTCTTGGCCGCCCATATCCTTCCGCCCCGCACGACAAATCTGATATCCCTTGTCTGGCGGATGTCATCGTTAATCAAATCAAAGCCCCCAGGGAAAATAACGAGATCAGCAAGTTTGCCTACGGACACCGTGCCGAGTGACTCCTGAAGACCAAAGGTCGTTGCCGCGTCAGAAGTCGCAGCACGGATGACCTAAATAACAGCAGTTTCAATACAAGCACGGCGGTGTGAAAAGCAGTAAATTTGACCTCGTAATTACTCAGCCCTCCAGCCTTGGCAAACGCCATTTCTCGATGATACATCAGACCCAGTGGGGGCTCCCCATGTGCTCCAATGTGAGCAGACAGTCCGCGATGAACCATCTTGGCGACCGACGAAGAGACGTTAAAAAGTGCAATTGCTAACAGGGCGTGTTAGCTTTGGTATGAACGGACACTTGAAGACAACGAACAATTTGCAGGCCGGCTCGTGGACTCGGACAAGCCTTCTAGGATGTCGTGCCTCGTAAAGCGTCTGAGTCTGGATACCATATTGTATTCAGATGCGTGCATGCGATAACGCTGCGGTAGTACATACTTTGGATCGTCGGGGATGTCTGCGGTCGCCCAGAGCAACTGTTCCCCAAACGGTCCTCCATAGTCAACGATATGCGTCGGTGTCGATCCAGTTCCACTCAGCGAATAGAGTGTCAGGAGATCGTCGTAGAGTACTGACACCGGAATGTTATGCTCGACAGTCGTCATTCCTGGTTGTGGCACGTTAGAATCATACCTTACAGTTCGAGAATCCACTTGCCATCTACAATGTATGTTTGATCCCAATCGAAATTCATGCCCTAACATTTTGATGTATTAGTCGCTTCGTTTAAATTCGTAGGATAGCTACTCACACCCTCGGGTACGCAAGCCATGTTCATCTTCCTCGCTTGCAGCAACAGGCGCTGCCTAGACGCCCTCGCTGGCAGGTTGTAGTTCTTATAAGACCAGCTCACTGGTCCACCCTCGGCTTTAATACGGGTGAGGGCTTCTTTTGCTTCTTCGGTGGTTGCAACATCGAGATGGACAGAGTAATCGGATGCGCCATAGATAATTTGACCTGTGTGAAAAATCCTAGGGCCGATCATGAGACCACTCTCAACGCGAGCGCGTTCAACGAAGCCAAGTGAGTTATGCAAGCTTGGGCTGAAAGGAGAACTTAGAGAAAGCACTACGAACGTCTTCAACTAGTCAACGTACTTGTGCATCGTTGTGACCCCGTATGCAAGGAAGGTTTCCATCTCCCAAGAAGTGGCGGGGTATTTGACGCTCGTCCCATCCCAATGAGCATGTGCGTCGATAAATCCTGGGATGATGTATCCTAGTAAAGTTTAACATGTAAGATTCATCATCGAGTTGTGTCCACTCGCAACTCACCACCATCAGTCTGGATGATCAAAGCTCCAGCTGGAACGGGTACTTCACTGTCCTTGCCCACTGTAGCAATGAGGCCATCTCGTAGGATAACTGTTCCGCCGTTGATCAAGTCCCGGTGAACGTCACCGTGCTCCATGGTAAGGATTGTAGCATTCACAAACGCAACGATATCCACACCGGAAAATGCGCGAGCTTCACGACGGAGTCTCGTAACCTCCGATTCGTATCGCACGTTCACCTCGGTAACGTCCAGCAAACGAGTCACACAGCCAACTCCAAACGTCTGGGTGTCCGCTGTAACAGCCTGTGAACATTGAGGAAGTCGAGAAATGGGCAAGGTATGCAGGAAGGGTCCTAGTCATAATAAAGTCAGAAATGCCGCGAAAGGATCGAATCATAAATCCTACCGAGGAACCACCCAACAACGTTTCCATCACCGCTCACAACCAGATCATGCCCACCATCCAAGCTAAGCCTTGCCAACCCCGCTGGTGCCTTGCCTGGCTTACTCCACAGGTCCGTCGAAGGGGTCACTTCGGGGGCATAGTAGACTTGCTGGAAGTTTACGAAAGCTGCACCATGGGTAGTGTTTGAGAACACCAACTCATCTGTCGAGTGACCATTCGCAAGGGTCTCCTCCGCATAACGTCCCCATTCGTCAGCACCGCGAGAGAGATCCACAACGAAAACGCGATCGGATTGGTGGACGAGAAGTTTGTCAGAGGAAATAAAGTCAAGTTTCAACGCATCGTCAGAGGAACTGATGGTAGTGCGAATTTTCCTGACATTTGTCACGGGGATCGAATGGGATGACGTAGCTTCTGTGGGTAGAGTGACCTCGCCAATCCAAAGACCAGGTTGGGCGGTAGCGACAACATTGCCAGTGAGGAGGTCACCACTCGTCTTGACAAAAGCAATTGTGCGAACCGCTCCTTCTCCACCCGAAATCACGGGACTAAAGTATCGCCCCATTGGAAGACCAGTCAACTCGTATACGTTGCCGGTACCCAGATCGGCAATCTCGAAGGAGGAGAAATACGTATCCGACCATCGTCCGTGAATGATCAAGTCGTTGTTCCCACCAACGAAAGAGGGTGAGTAATATGCTGCTCCTGCATGCGCAACAGGTACGCGTTGTGCTGTGGATGTCGATCCCAACACCTGAACGTATGTGACACCAGCAGCTTGGAACACTGCATGCGCCCCAGTCCCATCGAGGGCGAGCTGGGTAAACGCATGAAGACGTTGTTCATCCTTCTCGAGCTCTCTGACGTCTGTAGTTGCCCTCAGAGTCTCCGCGAGTTTGACCTCGATATGGGCGCGAAAACCGACAGGTTGAGGTGTGCCACCCAACACACGTTCCCCAAGTGCGTTCAAGGCAAGTGGAATGTGGTAAATATGACCAGCGGCCCAGATAAGAATAGCCTCATCGGAGGGATCAAATGCAAAAGAGGGATAAGTGCCCATTGGGGCGTAAATAGTAGAAAGATCGTAGGTCAGCCCGTGCCAGATATTGCGGAGCGTGCCCGTTTGTAAATCCCTGTGGCATGAATGAGACAAGGGTTTTAAGCCTACGCGTAGACAAAACATACTTGAGTACAAGTGCTTCCTTGTCGCGAACGCGACGGACGAAAGCGAGGGTACGCCCATCACGAGACAACGTAGGTCTGCTAGCGCCTCCGGGAAACGCATCAACGAGAACTTCTTCTTCTCCAAATGTCAAGTTTCGTGCAAAGATTGAATAAATACCCTGGTGAACGTCTGCCGCAAGCAATGATAATCAAAATCGATAAAAATTATAAGTGCATATAATACCTTTGGAGTATTCGAAAGCACCCTCAACATCCTTGACGTTTCCTGAATATACAACTGTATCATTGCCTAACCAGGAAAACTGCTCATGACCGATCTGCTGCTCGGCGTAGTCAGCCTTGGTCCACCCCAGTGGCAGCACCCTGGAAATGAGACGCCGGCCCGAGTTTACTTCCACTCGGCGCTGCTTCAAATCACGGAGTGTTGGAACTGCATATTCCCATCCTTCGCCCGCACCCAAGGACCGTCGGGAGAAGTACCATTTCGTAGCAATGATGTTGGTGCCCGACGGGTGCCAACGTGCTTCGGTGACCCAATTATAGGTCTCATTAGTGACGCGCATAGCTATACATCGCAAGGCGGGTTAGATCCATCCATATTATAATTATCCGAGCACAGACCTGCTAGTCTACCCTCTTGCGAGAGTCGCCTCAATTTCCGTTCTTCCGTCTCTCTAACGCCCTGTGCAAGTAAACTAGCATCAGAGTCCCTTTGGGCCATTGCCTCCGTAGTCATCGCGAGGGGTGATCGAACGTCCATTTCCAAGCAGCCACCAGCAGCCCACGGCATAACCCAGATATTGTCAACCCCGAGCCCCGCATCACTTCTGAAGGCTAGACGATCGCCACCGGGAGAGAAACTGGGGTCGGCGTCGTGTGGTACCCCTGTGAGCACCGGAATGGCCATGCTTTTTATCCCGCTTGTCAAGTTTGCCTCGGAATAAGAATACGCCGGAAGACAGTAGATGTCGCCGGCCATATCGAATACGATATCACCGGATATTGGGTGGACATCGAGGCGAAGCCAGGTGCCTTCCTCGACGTCATACGCGAGGGTGCGTGGGTAAGGGAAGTCGGTGGAGACATCCCAACTGTCCTGTGGCCGCAGGGGGAAGACGTCGTCCTTGAATTCGGAAGCGGGATCATCGTAATATGCACTCAAGGGTGAAGTCGAAGGATACGTCACGCCTAAACTCGGTGCACGCGGAACGGTGAACACAAAGTCGCGAGACAGCAGGTATACGAGGTAGATGGCTGGGATAGAGTATTTTATCACGGTGAGGAAAGTTGTGTTGAGTCGATTGGCACTCGGGTGACTCGGAGCTGCAGTGAAAGGTAGCTCGCCCTTCTCCAAGGGAGAAAGCGGCTTGATATCAAGAGACATGCTTTCAGTGGAAAATAGGTTAGTTCGTGACGAATGGCATACTTTTGACTCACAAGTTTCCCCTGCGTAAACCTGGCCACCCACGGTCACAACCTCCTCCAACTCCGAGGTTCCCACCTTCCTCGAGTTCTTGTTCGGATCAACAGCTAGCCTGACCCTGAGCTAGTATTCCCCATTGCCGTAACCAGGTCAGTCACCCCCATGTCTCGTCGAAGATATGTTTTGGGCAATGTGATACTGTCTTGAACTTCGAGTCGGAGCCCTAGTCCCTGAGGTCGGTCCGAGTCGTGGTGAAGACATCCGATTTGAAGGTCTTGGTTGAAGATCTTTGAAATATTATGACTACATAATTGAAGTTGTCGAGTACTACTATTCAGTGCTTCGGTGATTCGCATATGGAGCAGGCTCGACTTCGAAGAGCGCGGTGGCAGGCTTTGGATAAGATAATGCCTTCATGACAACACGAACCTTGCTTTGGCTGGGACGAAACAATAACATCTTACCCAGAGTACTAGCACATACAAATCAAGAAAATTTACAGATCAGAATAATTACGAAGCTTCAGCTTGCTCTTCACCAGCTGCTGGCGGGTTATCTTCGCTTTCTTTTACCTCGGCCCCCGGGGAACCCCCATGCTTGGGTTCAACTGCTTCGCCAGCCACCTCTTCAGCAGTGTGCTCTCCTATGCCTTCCTTTTCGCCTTCATGTTCTTCTCCCTCTTTCACATCCTTGCTGCCAATAACAGTGGCACTGATCCTGCACCGGCTCATTGATATCCAAACCACAGTGGTATAAGGCAAGTGGAACACGTACGTCAACGTAACATGGACCTTCTCCCCCTCTCCTTCCCCTTCGCCCTGGGGCAACTCAACCACCATGCGTTTGTGTCCTTTCCACCCAAAACTTCCCGTAGAGAAGGTGCTTGGGACGAGGGTCGTGCTTGCCAAGAATCCAGGAGCTGCTGGGACAGGTTCCTGGCCCTCGGGTGCGGGTGCGGGTGCGGTCGTGGTAATACTTACGTGGAGAGGCACGGCGCGAGACTTGAACGTAGATTGGGCCATGGAGGTCTGTTAACCATACAGTGGTTGAGTACGGTGAAATTGCCTGGGAGATGATCAAACGCGCCTTGAGACGCGCTGTGCCCTTGGGGGTTTTTCCAACGATTTTAGCGCCCTCTGTCTTGGCCACCTTTGAGCTGCGAGTTTCGCGCTTTTCGGTGGTGATATCTTCGGCTGCGGCTCGCTTCCTACCTGAAATCCGTCGTGTAAGTGATGGGATTTGAATAGGGGCATCTGTACGCACCAGCCATGTTCGTGAAGCAACGGTCTCAAACTGGAGAAGACAAGTTAGTGGATGGACTGCGATATGGGCTGGCGAGATTTGTGGTTGATATAAGATGGGAGGTGTCAAAGCGACAGTGCTCAACAAATATTCGCAAAGCCCACACCCGTGTGGCCAATGGAACAATCGTAGAGCCCGTGTGACATCACGCAGCGTGTAACGCGCCGCCGTGTCACCGCTCTGGCTGAATAAGGATAGGATGAATTGATCAAAAGAACAGCATAGTAAGACTACAAAATCGTGAGCTACTTAGCGACAAACCGACTAGCATGCGCCGTCCTCTATCCAGAGTAATATCATTTATGCATCTAAGATCTTTAGTCAACGAATGAAACACATTCATACTCGTGGAACTGACCTCCAAATAATAATGGGCGCATATCCATCGGATCAGTAATCAAGGGTGACCATGTGCATTTGCACCCAACCTTGTCCGGGCGCTGAACACACACCCCGCCCCCCCTGGCCCTCAGGATCGACAGTTGTTGCGAAACACAACAAAAACCATTTTACCGCACCCACTCCGTCTTCGCCCCACCCCCACGCCCCGCCGAGCGTACCCTTAGTCGACGGGGCTCCGAAGAGCCAACCAAACCGTCAGATGTCCTCGCTATCGCTATAGAATTCGTCCTCATCATCATCCATGCTCGCGAGGTTGGTCATGTCGACTTTGTATCTCAACAAGCCTCCAATACCACCAAAGCCCTTGACGAACTGGGCGCCCTCCTGAGAACGGTTGGTCACGAACTCGAGGTTAGCACCGAAATCTTTATACTTCTCGGCGAACCACTCGAGCAGAGATTGTGGCTCAGCGTTTTGCTCCATCTCCAAACCGGTAGACTTGTCAATGAATTTCTCGCGATCCTTTTCTAGGCCGTTGGAATGGATGATGATCTCCTCTGGGTAGAGTTGGGGATGATCCCGGATGACGGTTAAACGAGGACATGTCTTACCTCCAGCAGCATTTCTCAGGATATATCGTGTGGCATCAAGGTTCTCCCAGACAATAAGTGTTTCAACGGCACCGAGTTCGAGAGCACGGAGCGTATCATCGATACCGAAGCAGTACTTGCTCGTATCCTGGCTGATTTCATCAAAGTATCTCTGAATGAGCTTCTTCTCCTGCACAAACTTGACATTCGAGAGCGACTCGGCGGCAAGTTCAATAGCCTTGATATTATGTCAGTGTTTCGAATGAATACTTTCCGTTTGAATTATTCACCTGGTTGAAACCATTCTCGCCGCCGTAGCTGACATCGACAACCTTGATCACCTTGGCTGCCAAACGTAAGTCGAACATATCACTCTGGCTGAGCTCTGTCTTGAAATCTGCACTCCCAGCCAGCACAAGACCGCTGACATTGACTTTGTCGTTGGTAATGAAGTGCTGAACTGCAAGTTCAGCAACCTTGCGAACGTAGTTGTGCCGCTTCTCGTCTCGAAGACGGGAGAAACGAAGGGCAGACTGACCACCACGGCCGTGCTTCTTGGGGAGATCGACAGTAAACTTGTGGATGACCTCGCGCGTGTTGCCGGCGAGAGTACCGAAGAGGGTTCCATTTCCGTCCATCACGATGAATCCGAAACGGGAATCAGATTCAAGAAGCTCCGACAGAGCTTCAGTGTGGAACTTATTGTCACAAAGATAAAGAGACCTGGGAATGAGAGGAAGGCGAGGATGCGAAAGTTGATGAGTATGCAGGGTCACGAGGTATGAATGGAGATAAAAAGGGACACACGTATTGATTGGTTTATGAGGTTCGAAGTCGAAGGAAACCTTCTTCTCCTTGCCTTCATCGGTAAGAACTGTGCCTACGAAGAGAACCAAACCGTTCGGGGGCACACGGTTGTAAAGCTTGAGACGCTGCTGGGTACTGGTGATAGCAGCGAGCACAGAAAGCCTGTTCACACGTGACTTTATGTTGGAGGCTGTACCATACTCTTGTGTAAGCATAGCGGATGCACGGGATATCTGGTCCTGTATTATGGTAGTGGAAATTGGTCGGACGAGGTATCTGAAAGCGATAAGAACGATCGAGATACCTTTGGAGGGATGATCAGACTGATCATGGATGTCCCAGCTCTATAGGAACGCGCGCGTACGATCAGCGGGTGCGATGATAGAGGGGCGATTCGATGGCACATACCCCCTCGCCGCGTCCAAGCTCTTGATGAGCTTCTTGACTTTCCACATTTGAATGTTCTGTTCTGCAACGTCTTGACTCATGCTGGGCGTGTGCTACTCGGACCGATTACCCTTTTTTGGCGATTTTTTGTGTTTTCTTCGAGCTCTTGAGGCTGGAACGCAGAGGGAGACGAAGAAGAGAAAGGAACTGAGAAAGATGGCTTGTATGCGGATCTTGACTCCGCCTGTACGATTCTGCCCATCCGAATTCCGCCCAGCCAAAGTTTTAAGCCTCACTTGAGGGTGGGTCATAGTTGGATCACGTGATCAGATATAAATCGCTATGCCATTTCAAGTGTAGTTAGCCAAATATAAAGTCTATTTATTCTTTCTTTCAAGGGGCTGTTCAATGAGCAACAAGCGGAAGACGGAGACCGACATCGGAAGGGGCGGTCGCGCGAAGAAAGCAAAGAGCAACACAGGTGCTGCAGAAAACACGAAAGAAAAAGAGACTCCACAAGCGACGTTGCGCGCTCCCGACGCGTCTGCAGATCAATCAGGACCATCGCAGAAACCTGACGCACAGTCAAATCCGAATCGCCGTCCACGCATCCGAAAGCTTGCCCCTCCGCGTCCCTTCCCTACCGTTGCCCCGGCATCCTCTGCCACAGGTCCACGCTCCGCCCACCATGAGGGCAAGAACAACATCTGCATCACCCGGAAAACCAAATTAGCTGCATACCTCCGCCGCTGTAAAGCCCTTCTCGTCGACGACGGTTTCAAAGAGCTCAGACTGAGCGCAATGGGCGCCGCCATCCCACATCTTGCGCTCCTGGCCGTGTCTCTCCCCCCAATCTTGCCGTGGGCAGAGGATGAGGTGAACGTGGATGTCTTTACGGGCTCGCTTGAAGTACACGACGAGGTGTTGTCCGAGAGTGGGAGTGAGGCAGAAGAAGGTCCCCAAGAAGAATTCAAGACGAGAGTCAAATCGACAATGAACATTATCATCCGCATTGGTCAAGGCGAAACACCAACTACCACGGATAACTCTTTTCCTGGTCTGGCACCGCGCACCAGCAAGAAAGTTGAAAGGCAAGCCAATGGAGGAAAGGGAGGTGTGCAGCAAGAAGAGGGTGTGCCAGAACAGATTGTGCTTCAGGAGCTGGAACAGGACGGTATGGAAACTTCCTGATTCATCATTTGTATACAAGTATCACCAGTTTCAAACTCGGTGATATTCCATACTGTCGCTCGACGATACTTGATCAAGTTTCCACTGTATCAAACTGCGATCCGGGTGTGCCCTGCCTGTATCCCTACCGATTCCACCCGAGAAGTCCCATCCACCGCCCACAACGGCTTGTCCATGAGGGGAAAAGTCGATTGGAGACATCTTTTCTGACCGAGGTTTTCTTACCCACTCCCTCAAACGTATATTGCCGGTTTCCTCGGGGGGCTCGCGTTTAAGCGATTCTGGAGCTGCCTTTCCAGAGGCACTCGGTCAGCATGCTATCTGCTTCGAGGATCAATTAGGTGTACTGATTACTGTAAGGTGTCATCTTCCGTCACGAAGAATCGTATGTCAAGTAATAATCAGGTTATCTGTTGACCGAGGTACATGAAATGATCAAGTGTAACTGACTCACCCCCTTGAGGTAATGGGCGTCGTATGCTGGCAAGAAGAGCTCCTTTGTGCCGTTACGCAACTGGCATTATGACCCACAAGGAAGCGGAAACGTGCACGATAGATTTTGGCACGGGAATACCCTCTACCGATTGATGAATTACCCTGTCAGTCGGAGATGGGTGAATAACCGCGGAGCCACATGTCCATTAATCCTGACACTTACGTCGTCGCGGCAGTCCTTCATTTCGCAGGTTTTCGCCAAAGGGGCAAGAGGGGAATTCCAATCAACTGATTGACTCGATGGATTTTGACCAACTTTGCCGATTTCAACGGAAATGTACCAAGTTCCGCAGCTTTCCTCTCCGTTCGTACGTTCTTGGTTGGTTGTCTCCAGGACCACCTTTAGTCCACTTCGCGCTTATTCATCATCTTTCCGCTAGTCATGGCCAGACCTACCGCGTTGCCTTGATAACCCGCTTATTCAGCTAACCGTAGCTGTGCTGCTTTGCTTATCACCATCAATATCCCCTCACCTGAATGTTCGCCATCCCGCAACCCTGTGTTCTCTTCTGCGGAAGGGACATGCGCCGATCATGCACCACTTCGTAATTTCTGGCCCACATCGCTCACAGACAGCAGCCTAGCATCGATTGTCGGAATCGCGTGCATTCCTACGACCTAAATTCCGACATCTGATCTCATCGATCTCCACCCAGTGTATCTTGTCCTACACGTGTACACATCCACGTCAGTTGGGCTGCTGTGGACGGCGTGCATTGCTCACCACTGTCCTTCCGGCCCACATTTTCTAAACAAGCGAGGATGACAAGGTGGCGTAGGTCCTTTACCCCCGGGTCGTTATCGTTCTCAGAAAGGGTCGGAACAGGACAAGTCGAGTGCCAATTCCGTCGTTTGAGGAACGGGATTCACCACTTTGACCTTATAAACCACATCATGCGACCGGCTGCTTAGCTCTTGGCATTGTTTAGCACATGGGTGCACCAATTTCATCACAGGTAGACTTGTGTATCTACTTGAAAAAGCACTGGGACCCGGAATGGTATGTACGCGGCAGTATCTGGATCGCGTATCTCACCCTTGTCAGTAGTAAAACTTACTCTCGCTCCCCTTCAACGATCCATCTCCGCGATTTCCTCCACCTCGTTTCGGCTTCAATTGTTCAGGCTCGCATTCGATTTCTACAATATAATGCTGCGACAGATGTGATGTCGAGAAATTGCGGCCTTTATCTCGTATACCCACCACCCGAAAAGGGAAATCACAGTTCACCGTTATCGGGTGCTTATCGGAAGCTCAGGCTATCATATCCATCCACCCTCAAACCGACATCGTTCTAGCACACGGGTGTTAGATACATGCCCCAGACAAGTCACCATGACGTGTCGCCGATATCTTTGAGATCAACTTGGACTAATCTGCAGCCGTGAATTACTGAAAAGCATGTCTGACACGGCCATCTACAAATTAGAAAACAGGACATGATACAGAACTCATTCTGACCCGTCTATACTCTTGTCCAATGTGCCCCTTATAGGTTTGTGAGGTGTAGCGGGGTGGGGAAAAAAAACCAATGCCGGTGTCTAGGATTGTCGCAACAGTTTTCTCGGGCTTGTCACACACGTTCATCTGATTATCAGCTATGATTTTTTCACCCGCTGCGAAACATGAAACCGCATGTCAAGAATCTTCATATCGGATGGCGTGAATCAGAATACTCCTTCTCTTATCAAACACCCCTCTGACCTACGTTATAGCCCATTTATACTCATCCGCCGCGTTTTTCATCTCAACCTGTCAATCGCTATGTAGAATGGAAGATTCGGGGGATTCTAGAAACCGCCCCTCGTGCGAGGAAGCACCTGGAAACAGGTTCGCATTTATATCACCGTTCCTGAGCAGCTCCCCCCTACTCTTGGCTTGCTTGGTACTTGATTTCTTGGCCTTGTATCTGTGCCGCTTAATTGTGCCTGGAACAAGGTCAAGGGAGGTTGCACTATCCTTTTACTGATAATCGGGCCCATCCGCCAACACTTTTTATCCAGTTTAAAGTCACCGACCTTCAACTCTCTCGCCACTACAACGTGTATTGCTTGGCGTTATCAAGGAAGCTTTTTGTTCCCGCGACATCGCTGACGTTTTCACAACCCGTCTTGGCTCACGAGACGACGACTTCTCGATAGCCATCGCCTACCCTCAAGCAAGGCCGTGCAAAACAAAATCGGCAAAGCAAGAAGCCCGGGAATGCCCGTTTTTCTTGCTGTGCGTGGGCGTGGAGTACGCACTTGCAACACTCGAAGCGGTCACCAGTACTGTGAACTACCTGCTTGTTGCGCGACATCTTGGCATAACACCACTTTTTTTAGCCCCTGTTCATTGCCACTCCTATTCGATCGGGCCGCCTCGCCTTGTCCTGATACAACGTTAGGTTTTCATCAGGGTCGCAGCGTGCGATGTCCTGTTACGAACATCCCGTTTCCGTTGCAAAGCAGATTAGTAGTACTGACGTACCTTGATAATCCCGGGGGTCCCATAAGTCGAGGTCGTCCGCGGGCGCCCGTGCATTGAATGTGCCTTGGCCGCAACCACAGCGATTATGTGCCAGCAGACTGTGGGAACACTAACGTACGCTCTTCCGATGGCGGCGCACGGTGGCTCACGGCACTTTGCTAGACGACAACTCACTCATTCAGGTTTTTTGCATTCACCACCACCACCACCACCATCATCATCATCATCATGTCAAGATCTGGCCCAGTGATCGTACCAGGTGATGATAATCGGGGTGGCTGGGTGCAGATTGTCCTGCGATCAAACATAACAAACTGGTCGCTCTGACCCGCTCAGCGACTTTGCTTTTTCCCTTTGGCGATCGACCATATCTGTCAGACAACGGTGATATGCCTCCGACGCCGCGCGCCGTCAACCAGCTCGGCCCCGGATCACTCCACATATCATGGGATATCCCGAGAAAAAACTTATCTGCACCTATAAACCCGGCGGAATTCTCGACGTCATCCCTCCAACTGGGCCACCGATCAAACTCACATAGTCCCTTTCAAATTGCCTCGACATGGCAGCACATGTCAAGGCGGGCACGTATGGCCAATATCCCTCCCGACCCATTGTCACCGCAACATTGCCACACGGTAGTCAGGCGACAGTCTGGGGATAAGCTTGGCATCTTTTTGACATGAGCAATATATGTTGGCTAAGTGACGAACAAAATAGAGACCATCAAAATAGTACAGAGTAAAATGTCCAATGGGTTTGAACTATACCAAAGACCAACATTGATGCCAAAGAAAGTGATCTGAAACGATGGCTCAGTAATCAGCTTTGCCTGCAACTTCGTCATGCAGAACACACCTCCAAAGGTCAGAATCAACAATATTCCCCCTCTCGACCCAGTCAACATCGAAAAGGTAGTATGCAACAAAGATCCCAGCTCGACGATGCAATGTATAGATACAGTATATACTAGGCGCACCCGGCGATGCTCTAGGTTATGATAGTATGAACGAGACAGCATAGCGGTCGCAGGACTTGAAGACTTTCTAGATGGGAACGGGAGCAAGATGCGAAAAAAGTCCTAATGTATGTGATGAATGCGAGTCCACAACACAGTTGCAGTCGGAGGGGTGACGTACCAGGCGTATGTCACCTAAGGATCCATTGATAACAAACAGATGACCAAAGATTATGAACAAGACTAAGCGTCACACATCAGAGTGGCGCAAGTCAGGAGTGGGGAGTTCGGTAATGTTTATGGGAGATAGAGACAACAGAAGGATGAGTGAAATGCTTGGAACTAGATGACTGGAGTTGATGGCTGAAAGTGATTACTTCAAATATGTACGACGAAAGCAGTTGGAGACAAGGTGCTGGGAGCGCGGAAGATGGTTGTGGTATCGGTTTGCGTGATGTGCCGTTTGTATGGGAACAGCAGATGAGGTGTGATGAACCAGCGTGGCCTAAGCGAATGCGTATGTGGCGCAGGAGTTTTCGTGAATGCGTGTTGTCATGAAATTGCAGGCAGGACATGCGATAATTTCCGACCGGTCATACGGAAAACACCTACTGTTGGGGCGCAAAACCAGGCAGCGTGGGTGTGATGATTGTTGAATGATACGTCAGCAACCTCGTTCGGCTTCGTCCGAAAAACGAGGATGAGAACGAAGGATGAGATGAACAAGATGTCGAGGCTCAGCATAAAATATGCATTGAAGAGGGACGAGCGGGGCTTGGCAATCTCCGGTCTCCACTCTCTCAGCGATCTTCGGACCACGCGCATACACGCACGGATGCGTGCACACGCGTGTGCGGACGCCTCATACGCTTACCGCGCCTCGACGTCTACATGTCGACTGATTTTCTCGACGCCGGCTCCGAGGACAGTCTTTCTCCTGACATCCTGCAGAACAAGGTGTTTAGGTATGGTTTTTAATATGGGTGGACAACTGACCTGGGCCTCTTCTTCGTCATCCACATCATCTTGTCCCTCTTCCTCATTGGAACCCCGGCCTGGCTCCTCTTCCTCCTCCTCAAATGAATTCCTGCTTGTTGCCGTTTCCTCCGTATCCACCGGACTCAGAGGCGGCACTTGCTCAGTACCTTCATCGTCGGTGACTGTGCCGATTTGCGAGAGAGAGAGAGACAAGGACGGTGTACGACCATTAGTCACCGAGTGGCTATGTTTGTGGGACGGCCCTGAAATGTTAGGAGATAGACGGACAGCCGTAAGGACGTGCTGTCCGTGCTCATCCTTCGATGTGGAGGCTGGGTGAGCAGGAGTGTCAGATTGCTTGGCAGGTGCAATACACGGTGACGCAATACGAGACTCGCTAGGCTTCGCGAAAGGTGACGATGTCAACTTGACATCCGTCACGCTGGAAGATCTGGAGGGAAGGGGGGATGTAGTTGGCGTCGTCAAGACCACGGATGCGGCAGACGTGCACGCAGTCAAAGAAGTGGTGGTGGACGCGGTGGACGCATACATTGAATCACTGCTCTTTATGCCTTCTTGCGCCTTCTCATCGAGCCCTTTGACTTCTTCCTCTAAGCGGGCTTTTGCCTCCCTCTCTGCACGACGCCTCTTGAGCCACCCCATGCCACTGCCATCCTCATCACCCAACTCAGCACCAGCGACGACATTGCCCATGCCACACTCGGGGACATCTTCCGACATTTTTCGGCGGGCAGTCGGCGAAGTCGCATGTGCTCTACTACCCCTGTCGCCACCGGTGGCGACAGTTGCAGCAGCTGGTTGCGTTGATGGGGAGAATGAGCCCGGAGAAGAACCCGCAAGCAACGCACCACCGCGTTCACTCCTCTGTAACCCTTTCCATATGTCGTTTGCAATACCGGCAGAGGCATGCACACTACCCATTCCACCGTAACCCCACTCGACGAACTCGGGCTCATCGCGAACATTGGCAAAGGGGTTGGCAAGGGTTTGAGCTATAATAAGTGTGTTGGATTGTCGGGAGAGGAAGAGGCATTTACTCACCAGCATATCTCTTTGCACCGTATACTCTACCATTCAACATCTTTACATGTTTTTTCGGGCGTACAAGAGGTGAACTTGGTGCAGTGCTTGGACGGATGGGGAAGTCACTGGAAAGCATTTTGACGGAGGAGACATGTCGACCACCGCCGGCGCCAGGTGTCAATGCTGAGGAAGAGGCGCGACGCTTCTTTGGGCCTGAGCCCGCGATGGCAGTAGTGTCATGCGACTGACTGGAACCCTCTCCCCAATCACGTTTTCCGTTGCCCAGATTCATACCTGGACCTGAACCGGTAGAGGCGGAACGGTGGAGGGATTTGGTAGGATCCGAAGGCTTAGGGGGAGGGGACGATGTGCGGGAAAGGCGAGAGACACTTGCTGAGCCTGAGCGGGCGTGAAAGAACGATTTTGCGCCAAGGGTGAGGATGTCTTCTGTAGTGATACGGTGGAGCTTTGATGGCTTGAAAGAAGGGGAGCCAGGGGCTGAACTGGAGGAAGGGGGGAGAGAAGATAGAGAGGTGTTACGCGAACCAGGCAGAGAGGCGGACTGGGAGAGGGGAGACCTGTTGGGAGGGGAAGAGTTGGCACGACGGAGGAAAGAAAAGGGACGGAGGAGCTTCAGGTTTGACTTTGGGGAATTCTTGGATGGTATATTGCACGATGAGCGGATGGTGGGTGTTGACCGTGTGCTGGAGAGGGTAGAGTCGGGGGAGACGGAGGGGGAGAGGACGAAGTCATCGTGGGGGTCATTCGGTGCAGGGACTGGCTGCGGAGGAGGCTTTGTATCTGACTGCGGATCATCGGACGAGGGGTCGAGGGAGTCGAGGAATCTGTGGGGTTCTGGGAGAGGGGCAAAGCGTATGTGGCGGGTGGAGGAAGGAGGGGAGGTGCGATGAAGGTCGAGACACGAGCCGGAAGTGGAGGAAGAGGAAGAAGAGGATAAATCGGCTTGGAGGGCGGGGAGAAGTGTGGAGACGGGAGAGGGGGAGGGGGAGGGGTGAGGGGGGGAGCGGAGGAGGATGGAGGTGGTCATTGGGCAAAGTGCTGGAGAGGAAGGGAGGACGAGTGCCATCAAGACAAAGGATGGACTGTACAGTTGACTGTGTGTGTGTACTCGCTCTCTTTCCTTTTTCTATCCGTTTGCCTCCCTACAACTCAGCACTCCCCGGGGTCTCGCTCGGGCTGTGTTCCGTATTTAACATGAGCATCTCAAGATCGGGCCCATCTTCGATCCGCCCTCTGCAACCCCCCACAACACCCCCCCATGCGTTTACTTCCGCGGTCCGCCTCTCAGAACGTGTCCGCAGCCTTTCGTTCGTTAATTGTGCTGCACCCGAGACGCGACGCGTGTCGTCGGCACTCGGAACGATAGCCTTACCAATCAGCCGCATCGTACAAATCCACAGTCGCCGCCCACCCCCTCAATCCAACTCTGCCCTTCTGTGATCTTCCACATCCACAAACCATCACCCCGGCGAATTTCGCGTCTTTTCGCGAGGGTCGTACGTATAGCACGTCGCTCGTTGATACAGCCACTCTCCGCCGCTCGGGCCCGTCCTTTCCGCTTTTCGTCCATCAACGTTTCAATACCATTAACATGCTCTTTAAGCTTGTTTCGCCAGCACCACAACTCCATGCTTTGCAATCATGCCGTGATGCGCATTTGCGCCCTCTGACTCACCCCGCGCGGAAGAAACCGGTACCTGACACACATAGCTTCTCTGCCAATCTCTTCTCCTCTCAGGTGGCGGATGGCTCTGACCATAGTTGCTCTCACGTACCACCTTGGCGGCGACGACGTGGACCCCAATACTGAGAATCACAAGGCCATTTCCACGACGACCGGCTGCCACTAGCTCTCCCCACCGTTACCGGCTGTCCATCTTTGTTTTCCTACCTTTTCACGGGAAATCACGTTCCTAGGTTTGCCTACAACCAACCTTTTAGCTGCTCCACATATCATGTATGCCTTTGGGAGAACGCCTCGACAACTCAGTCGACGTGTTTTTATTCGTACATGGTCCCCACGCCCCGTGCACGTGTCCATCGTAAAATCCGACACCGATCTTGTTATATCCACAGATCCAGGCAGATGAACCAGACGGTTTAGTGATGCAGGTGGCTCAGATACACGAGAATTGGCAACATATCTATTCGGCAAATGTAACTACAGGCAACAACTCATCAGAGATAAAGTTCAGAGCTGACAAACCCATCAACTTTCTGTCCTTATGCCAAGGTTACGAGAACGACGTTCCTGTTCCTTGTTTCAGCTAGTACTCTGGTTCATCAGTTAGTAGTTTCGTCGAGCATTATTCAGAGACAGCATCTCGCGTCACCACAGCATATCAGTGGGAAACCAATTTGGACTGCTCCCCATACTCCTCACAACTTCGATTCACTTCCGGCGCATTCTAAACCAAGGACAAAACCGGTGCAATTTCTCGCTGGCAAGGAATCACTAGTCAGAAACAGATGGGCTTCGTCGCTCGAGAAACGCGTCATAGCGCGGTAACGCCACCTTCGAACTGTCCAACCCTGGGATCCGCCTCTAGCCTCCTACGCATCCTCCTTCCTTCTTCGCGAATGTCCGATCGTACATTACGGACCCTTTTGACGGTAGCATGGCCGAGGAGTACTCATACTACGCCGTGCATCCATGCAAAGTCCGACGGTCGACCTTTGTGGCGCCCCTTGTGACAAGAAGACTTCATTTGGCAGATATGATGAGTCCCAAACACACGGAACACTTTTACTAATACCACAAGCGAACGTCGGTGGCATCTTCTCAAGGATCAGTATTCGGTTTCGTATGCATCGTATAGAAATGGTAATACTTGCGGTGACTTCTCTCGTTCCAAACACAAGTACTAAATCACTTCGGCAATTCGTCAGCTTCACAAAATACACAATTTTGCACATCTTTTTTTTTCAGTGTTCATGCAGGCTCAATCATACGTTCGAGGGCTTTTGCGAGTTGGAACGAGCAAAACCGAAGCAGAACTGGTTGGGATGTTTAAAGCCGGTAGTCACGCTGAACTATCACTTGCCGAATGATGCCTACGTAAAAGTTTGCATCCACCCAAGTCGGAATCTCACACGAGGGGGCCGGGCAGAGAGCTGAAAACTCGCCTCCTCGCTTACCCATGTGCATGAGCCCTGATGCATCTCGGGTTTCATCATCCTCTAACCTAGATAAGCAACTTCCCGTAATGTGAATGCTGGCATTCTTCGTCATTCTCGCTTTATATGTAGCTACACTTTGTTAATCGAGCCGAATCGTACTCAAGAGTGACGAACGGAGTGTGATTCTCCTGTTCCGAAGCCGGATTCAAAGCGTTAGACCGGTTTGGGCTCAGATTTTGGTCTACGCCTGTTGACAACAAACAATTCATTTCGGATACTATCATGTAGCCCAGATGCCACTATTTCCACTATTTCTTGAGTAGTATTACAACAACACTTTTCTTTGAACTCGGCACTTCATCAATACGTGCCCGAACGTCTCCGTAGAGCTCGTCTGAATTTTGAAACAAAAAAAGGATATTTGAGTCTGTCGGCGGATGGAGAAATCTGGCATACGAAATGCACAATTTATTTGGCAAGTAAACAAGTGTAAACCGAATTCTCAGAGAGCTGATGAATTAAAGCTCGGATAGCGCCGGGCTAAATTTAGAGGTAATTCTCTGTACTAATCTGATAACCGTAACTAGCAGCTGTAAAAAAAAGTACAGACCTCCTGACCCATCATCGCGCAAAGTTGAAGGTGCTTGCTCTAAATGCTGGATCCGTGGTGTGGATGCGACTCGGATACAAAGGATATGGTTGGCCGAACTGATATAATTATGCCATGGCCGCGTAGTAGATATCGGCTGGTTCCAAGTCACCCGTGAACATTAACCGAAAAGGGGAAGGAAGGGAGCCAAAAATAGCGCTCTTGAGCTTTACAGGCAAGTTTACGCACGTTTACAGAGGGGCCGGTAGCATCTTGGGTTTACAGACGCAGCAGCTTGATGCACGCACCATCAACGCACCATGCGGTACTTTTCCTATTCGAGACCTGCCTGTCATTTTGCTGCTAAATATAGTTGAAAATTTACAGAAAAACGAATCAAGATGACTGCGGAGGTTAGCGTCGGTGGTATGAAGGATGAAGAAGGATGAAAAATTACATTTGGCTAACGTATGAAACGCCGGCACGACGAGGGTCGAGGACATGCGATATGTAGTTAGTTGAGCCACCATCCCGAACAACAGAGTCTAGACGGGTAGTACTTCACCCTAAAGTTGTACGTCGAAACCCCATCCAAGCCAGATCTTGACAGACCGGACCGTTAGCAGCTGTTTTTCCCAAGGGGCAAAGGTCAGAGACTAATGTACTAAGCAAGACTGAGGTACTCAAGTCTCTGCATTGGTACGATAGTACCGTTACTTTCTGCTCGATCATCGGTATGGCGATGATAGCTCATACATGAGTGACAGTCGCTAGCACAGACTCACGTAGCTCCGTCACCCGTGTGGCTTTGCAGGCGGGAGTCTCTGGGATGAGTCCAGGGGACTCAGGGGAGTCACCGTCGACATGCACTGCCATCGCCAAGTCTGAACCTTTGAGCTTTCACACGCATAGCACGGTGTCAGCTTTCGGATATGAACACAGTCATGTATTTACTCATCCGTGATTGATAAATGCTCCGCTGTAGGCAGGAAATATTCGTTGCGTGTATTTGCCCGTGACCCACGTCTGGGGAACAACCGCGATTCTTCGACCTTTGAGGAAAATGCGTCGTACCCAGTTCGAAACCCTACAGATGTGCATGTTTTAAACTATCCGCGGTACTCTCTAGGGAGCCGCTTCATCCAGCGGAGACGTGGCACCACCTCTCACGGGTGACGGGGGTCTGGGTGCGAGACACAGCCATCTCATAGCAGTTTCCAATGATACCCCGTTGTCTTGGCAGTGTTCCTTTCGAGTATGAATTCAGGGTTTCGGGTGAAAGTACTGACCTTGGTGCTGTGTGGGTGATCAAACACTTATGGACATTGCGTGTCTGATCAGGAGAAGCCAGGTGACCGAGCGCGAGGATGTGACAGGGGGGAAGCGCCAGAAATCAGCGAGACGCCATTGCTTGTCATAATCTAATGACGCCACTCACCGAGCCACTGGCAGTAAACGATCAAGTTGGTGCTATAAACGACCTCTCATTTCGTGGCCATGATCCACTTACAATGAAACCTCGTTCAGATTCGCAGTGTCATGGAAGCCTCGAGGACAAGGTGAGTTGTGATTCCCAATGGCACATTCGTACAAGCACGCTCTACGGGTGATTTTATTAGAAGCCATGATCATTGCCAGCCAATCACCATCCACACCTCAAGGTGCAACCGTTGGATCCGACCAGCATGAGGTGGAGATGGAGCACGACTACTCGACGGCGTCAGGAAGTCACGCGTGTGCATGATGCGAATGAATCATCATGTTTGGCGTGTAGTGACTTCAAGCCACTATGGGTTACCGACGGTTATACGACCTTCTTAGGGTGTCCAGCTTGAAGTAGTTTGCTTCAGCACAGTCGCTAGACCGACAACGTTCAATGCCAAAGCTTAATTTAGTTACCGTAATCATCGTCGACAGGTGGATACCAGAGCCCAGCATTCCACCCAATGATTCCGGGCAAAATCGCGTTTTCACCGCTGAAAACTCTTGGGTGTCCGTTCGTGCAATGTGACGAACACTCACCGGATGTGACGAAGGCACTTTTAGCGAAGACGTCGCCACCGTCAAGGGGGAATGGTGAAAGTCCACCAGTACAGGGGCAGTGAGGCTGTGTGTCATTGCATTGCCATCAACCGCACTTGACGTAGGTGACGTGAGCTGGGGAGGAGGCTGGGGCGAAGTTCCGCTTGTTTATGCAGCAGCCGGTGGGGTGTGAAATATGAGTTATTAAACAAGTGATTGAGTAATTTTTGCGTGTCATCATTGAGGCATGGGATGGGCGGTCATTGAGCGATACTGAAATCGATCATGGGATGATTGACGGTGACAAAGACCTCATGAGGCTGGTGTGTTTTTGGTTAAATTTGACTCTTCGCCAACAAACCCGAGTCGGCGCAGACGGGTAACTTTGGTTATGACGGCGAATACAGGCTTGAAACTAATGGGGTACTAATCGGTGCTTGGACGGTACCAAACAATGGCTCGCTCCCACCGGCGACAGCTTGCGGACCTCGCCGGTAATACCAAAACCAGTAGGCAGGAGCAAAGGAGGCTAAGACGGGGAGAAAGGTAGGCTAGACCATACATAGGTGACCTCCAAATGGACATCTAAGAAATGCCATACGGGGTCTCAAGGACCAGCCTGCCTGCCAGGGCGCTGGACGACTATGAGCCGGCCAAACTCAAGGCTTGGCAAATCCACGACTTTGAAGGTTCGGTGTGCGGATTGGGCATATCAACACATACTTGGGTGTGTGGCTCAACGACAATTTTATGCATACCTTTGACGTCCGAGGTTGAATTGGATTGCAGTTACTTCGAGGATGAGCAAGAAGGGAGTGAGATTTGATTTGATGGGCGATAAATTCGACCTCGCCGTCGTTAGCATCGGCACCAGACGTTTGGTCCTCGGACAGCCTCGGGATCTTCCGAAGACCAGCCGCGAGCGTCCCAAAAAGGCATGATTAGAGTCATTCCAATCATTCTGCTGAGTCAGGTCCATGCACGTGATATACAGTCACATGACACTCAACTGGTGAATAATGACGAAACAGGCGGCTCTAGTATCTCCTTGCCAGAGGGAGAAGAGGCTGACAGAAGCAGCGAGGAAGATATAAAAAGCATCGCCTGGAATGATCTGGGTTCACGTCCCCTCTCGTTCCTCTTCACAGAATCTGCTTGTCCGACTTTCTGCCATCGCGTCTACAGCAAAAATTGTATCTTCCCCACTGTCTGCTCGGCGTGCATCCTCGCGACTTCACCAGGTAGCGCGCCTACATCCAGCTGATATGCTGATCCCATCTCATTCAATTCTCACTTCATCGTAGCTGTCAAGATATTTCACTTCCTCATCAACCAAGATGGCACCGATTGATCGTCCCCAGCATGGACGCTACGATTATATTTGTATCGGAGGCGGTAGTGGGGGTGTCGCTTCTTCGGTAAGTTATCTCAGGGGTTCTCCGCTCTCATACTTGATTCCCCCTATAGCGTCGCGCGGCCTTGTACGGCAAGAAAGTCGCCCTCATCGAGACCTCCCCCCATCTGGGCGGTACTTGTGTGAACGTTGGTAAGTGATTCCCGCTGCTTGCGACACCTCGTCGAGCTCACGGTTTCGACAATCAAGGATGTGTTCCAAAGAAGGTGCGAGATTTATCTATGCTGTCATATCGAATGTATAGTCAACCGCTTTCCCAGATCATGTGGCACGCCGCCGACCTGGCGGACAAATTACGCCATGCATCCGGAGGATACCATTTTCAGGGGGTTCCAGAACCCAAGTTTAACTGGGCAGCCTTTAAGCCCCAGCGCGATGCATACATCCGCAGGTTGAACAACATCTATGAGAACAATCTTGAGAAGGAAAAGGTGGAGTACCATGCTGGGTTCGCGCGCTTGGCATCTCCCAGTTCCGTTGAGGTCACTCGCCCAGACGGCCAGAAGTACACGCTACACGCAGACCACGTAACGATCGCTACCGGCGGGCGTCCGACGACCCCTTCGGACGATGTCATTCCTGGAGCGAGCCTTGGTATCGATTCTGATGGATTCTTCGATCTGGAAGAACAACCCAAGCGTGTTGCAATCGTCGGTGCTGGCTACATCGCTGTAGAATTCGCGGGCGTTTTCAACTCTCTTGGTACTGAGACTCATCTTTTCATCCGGCATGACAAGGTTCTGCGTACATTCGACCCTGTGTTGCAGGACACATTGACGCCATGGATGGAACACACTGGGGTCAAGATCCACAAGAACTCTAAAATCCAGCGCGTAGAAGGAGAGAAAGGAAAGACGCTTACCCTCTACGATAGCAATGGGCAGACCACTGAAGTTGACTGCTTGGTCTGGGCAATTGGCCGACATGCCAACACGGAAGGCCTTGGACTTGAAGAACTCGGAATTAAGCTCGACAAGAAGGGTGATGTCATCGTAGACGAATTCCAGAACTCCAACGTCCCGGGTGTCTATGCAATCGGTGACGTGCAAGGCAAGGCCTTACTTACCCCTGTCGCCATCGCAGCCGGCAGGCGGCTGTCCAATCGACTTTTTGGTCCCGAAAAGTTCGGGAACGACAAGCTCTCATACGAGAACATCCCTAGTGTCGTCTTTTCGTAAGCCGAGTTTTTCGGGGTTGTGGCGTGATACTAAACTGGCACAGGCATCCCACTATTGGTTCCGTAGGTCTTACGGAACCAGAAGCATACGAGAAGTATGGCAAAGACGTAAAGATTTGTACGTCGAGCATAATCTCTCGCGGATGACGATTTCTGATCTCATTTCGATCCCAGACAAGTCATCGTTCCGCGCGCTCTATTTCTCACAGGTTGCGGAAAATCACAAGGAGCCGACAGTTTACAAACTCATTGTCGTTGGCGAAGAGGAACGCGTTGTTG
>JBBPNB010000130.1:0-37370 GCA_038090635.1 Rubroboletus satanas
CTGACGCAATCGGATCGGATGTCTAGGATGCATATGGTGCTCAGAGAAAGGAACAGCTCCAGAACGAGATGAGCATGTATAGGTGTCATACCATCTTCAACTGTTTGTCGTTCAGCGTTCTCTCGTTCAGCGTTTCTCAATTGTGTTCCTTTAGGCTCGCGTACGTGCCCAAAGGGCTTGAACCCCGCCGCCGCTATTGCCAGGATCAAGCTTGAGCTCTCCGCGGATTAGGAGGCGCTGTTCCCCCTCTCATGTGGATCGGGGTTAGAGCGTGGGTTTGGCTGAATCACCATGGGATTCCGTCTTGTGTAATCATTTTACCACAATGCATGTTATTCATATCGATCCACTGGCTGCAGCGCGTGGTTTTCGAACTGGATCCATGTATACACAGTGGATGTGCCTTGTATAAACTGTTGTTCGAACCGATTACAACCGATCCAAAAGGGTGACTGTCCTGATAGCTTTGTCCCGTAATCGACTATCGTGGTAGGGTTCTTTTCGTTCACATGTCATATGAGAACGCAACGAACTCTACCACACGCCAAAACCTCCACCCCCTTATTGTCATCAACCGGCAACTAGTAAGGGATTCATGGCGACGTTTAGCAAGGCAACGTTCAACGCCACCTCTTACGCGGCATCCCGACCGACTTATCCCCGTGCTCTCTTTGACCACATCTTTCGTTTCCACGGTGCGGGTCGGGGCGGGGCGCGCTGGGATACGGCTGTCGATCTCGGATGTGGGACGGGTACGTAGCTTTCGTAGACTTGGTTTTTTTAGGCTCACTAAGCATGATCACTTTTGGCACTAACGTTGGGCACGTGCGTAGGCCAAGCGACCGTCGAGCTGACGCCTTTCAAGAAGATCGTGGGCACCGATCCCAGCGCGGGGATGATCGACGCCGCACGTCGCGCCCTCGCGTCGTCCGATGTGGGCGTACAGAGCCTGTCTGGCCGCATCACGTACGTACAGTCTCCGGCGGAGGGATTGGCGTTCTTGTCCGAGGGCAGTGTGGATCTGATGATTGCTGGTACGTCTGTCGCCTCTTCGCGCTGTCGTTTGGGCCTGGCGACACGTCGACGTCGCGATACTTACTGGGACCGTTTTGGGGGTGCGGTGGTTGTATACAGCACAATCTGGCCATTGGTTCGATTGGCCCCGGATGTGGCCAGAGGCAGCGAGGGTACTGCGAAAAGAGGGGACGGCGGCGATTTGGGTACGTGACTTTTGCTTCGTTTCACACCTCCCTCCCCACTCCAGTACTTCCTCAGCACCCGCCCTGACGCCGTCCGCTTGTTGTATTGATCCCCGTTCTGACTTGAACCACTCTCGGCGACCCAACCCACCAGAACTATTCGGAACTCCGACTTCCCAAATACCCCACCTTGACGCCCCGGCTATCCGACTTTTTCCAAGGCACTGATCCGCTGACGTCTATCGGCCCGTATTGGCAACAACCTGGACGATCGATCCTGGACGGTCATCTCGTCGCTATTCCAGACGCCCGCGATGTCGTCCCAGGTGCATTCAAGGATTTCGCGCGGTGTTATTTCACAGGTGTGTCTTTGCGTTCCCGTGTCCCCCACCCCTGGCCGACCATCCATCCATATACCGTACGTACGTTGATTCTTTTGTTTTCCAGGCGCGTACCACCCCCACTTGTCCTCGCCCCAACCGATCCTCATGCGACAGCGGATGACGTGGCACGACTTGTACGGGTATTTCCGCACCGCCAGTGCATTGCATAGCTTTCTGGAACAGCACCCCGAGGACACGATGCGATCCGAGGGTGACATTGGCATACGGTTTTGGAAGTCGTTGTTGAGCGGCGCGTCGGCGCAGGACGGGGTGGCGGTCCAAGCGGAGGAGGAGGTCGAGGTTGAATGGCCGTTGGCGTTGATACTTGTGAAGAAGGCATAAACAATGTCGGTATTGGTGTTGATGTTGAAGGTGACGTTCTGCGTTCACCTTGCCTTTGTGCTATGTCACATGTTCATGTCTCGGGTTATGCAGCGTGAGGTCTCGGCAGCTTTGCAGAGTTGAGTGACAACTAAAGTGAGTCGTCTCTTCGAGGCAGCTGGATCGGCCCCCTGTGTTGGATGTATCGGTTATATTCAGCGGCAAGACAGGGCCGGATCCTCCGCCTGATCACACAACGGCTACGTCCATATTTAGCGGCAACCTGGAATGCGTCTGCGCATTGCATCCCTTCCGAAACATCCAGTTTTGTGCTAGGACTAAACTTGATGGCAATTTGGGGGTACTCAGTCACTGGGGGGTTTTATAGTTGGATCTGGCATTCAAACCGCATTATATATGTGAATATCGATCAGCCCGTTGTGGGGACCAGGGGTCACCAGCCCCCTTTATTTTTGTTCTTTCACGGGGATACGGGACGGTCTCCGTTCAATTTCTCCGTGCACCTCATTCTGCTTTCGACCGGGTCGTTAACGAAGAAAAGGCAGCGCTTTTCACCCTCGACCCCAATGGCGACCTTTGGCAAGACCAACTTCAACACCACCGTGTATGCCGCTTCTCGGCCCACCTACCCGCAGGCATTGTATGACTTCATATTCGACTTCCATAAACGGTCTCCGGGTGCCAAGTTCGAGCGGGCTGTCGACCTTGGTTGTGGGACAGGTAAGAGTGGCAACGAAGAAAACAGGACTGACGCTCACCGGTGATCACGATGGTGTATAGGTCAGGCCACCGTCGAGCTGAAACCGTTCAAATACATCACCGGGGTCGACCCGAGCGAGAACATGGTCCACTCTGCACGCAAGATACTTGAGAACGGAGAGGACGTCGACCGACGAGGACCTGTGATCGACTTTGTACGAGGTTCGGCAGAGAAATTAGATTTCTTGCCGGACGACAGCACGGACCTGGTCATTGCAGGCACGTTTGGATTCTCTGGCCTCCTCCCAGTTGAACTGACGTATATTTTTGCATCGCCTTTGGCTTTTGGCTTGGTCTTCCAGCTCAAGCTGGTCACTGGTTTGATTGGTCGACGATGTGGCCAGAGCTCGCGCGCGTCATGTGCAAGGGTGCAACGGCCGCTTTCTGGGTTAGCCTCCACGCTCTCCATTATCATCGCTTTCCCTGTATGATCCCGGGCACTGACCTCAATCCTCCAATTCTGACGCAGATCTACAGCGAATTCCGCTTACCCCAATACCCCACACTGACGCCGCTCATCGTCGAATACGACCAGGGTATGGATCCCAATACATCCCTCGGTCCGTATTGGCAACGACCCGGACGGACGGTCCTCGTCAATCATCTCGTCGGTATTCCTGAAGGGAACGACGTCGTCCCCGGCGCATTTGAACCCCTTGACAGAGTGTATTTCACCGGTGAATCCTCGCTCTCTCTTCTCTTTCCGTCTTGTCGCCATCCAATCCGTATTCCACGTGAATAATGATAATAATAATAATAATAAGCTGATGGCGTTGCGTCTTTCGCTACTTCGTTTAGGTGCGTACTATCCCGAGCTCCCGTCAGCACGCCCGATCGTGCTGCGAAAGGTTATGTCCTGGGAGGACCTCCTCGCATATTTCCGTACGTGGAGCGCCTTGCACACGTTCAAGGAACGAAATCCGAACGATGGGGCGCATCCGGACGGGCCGCTCGAAGTGCGGTTTTGGAAGGCGTTGAGAGAGGGTGCTGCCCAAGCAGGTGGACTGCCGGACGAAGTCGAGGTGGAGTGGCCGGTGGCCATGGTGTTGGCTCGCAAGGCGATTTGAGGGCGTCGGAATATTGGCGTCGATCGTTAAAGATGTATATATAATGTGTGTGTACGCGTGCGTCTTGTATGCTTGGATAGCTGTCTTCCCCTGCTTTTTAGAATCTCGGAGTCAGCGGTTATTTGGGTGATCTGAGTCTCGGGTGCTTCACATTGCGGGGTGATCCGAGACCTCTGGAAAGCAAGTTAGCTCGGAACGAAGAAACAAGAGCGGACGAAGGCGCCGCACGGGTAGTAATGCACTCTCAAAGAATGGTTCTGACTCTCCGCAGACGCCCGTTCCAATGTCACGTGTAGGTCGATTTGACGGGTGGGCAGATTCGGGGTTAGGGTTAGGCGCAGAGTGTACAAACTTGTAGACATTTTCCGTAGTAAGTGTACCCCTACCTCTTTTGTCCAAACTCCGACACCGACCGGCAACCCCTTGTCAGCTTCTCCGCTCGCCGTGGCCCCCTTGCTATGACGAATCTGCCCGCTGGTGTCGTTATGTAATGCGGAGGCTTCTTCTCCCGGTCCGCTACGTAGTGAATTCTGACACCGTTTTCCAAGTCGTTCGGGCATACCGCCAGAAAGCCTACTATGCCCCGGTGCATCACGCACACTAGCATGCAAACGCTTTAAGGTTTCTTCAAAACACATACCATGGGCAAGCGGCGATCTCTTTTACCCTGCCAGTGCCCTCTTATGGGCTGATGACTCCCCGGAAGCACCTAAGCAATCCCAAAAGGTGTCTCACAGCACGACTCACTGGCAATGTGGACTGGTATCCCCTCTCCTCTGTCATCCGATTGCGGCGCTATTACGCAGCGAGGCACGCTCAGAGCCTAACAGAGAACGGTCCTGTGTCCGCAACCACTGCCACAGGTACTACGTTCCAGTTAGGCTTTATCGCGGCCTATACGACTGTTGCTCTGGGCCATAAATCTCGAGTCGCAGACAGACAGCTGTCTCTGACACCGTTTGGTCGACCTCCGAGAAGCTTCGGGTTCGAGTGTCCGACTTTATATCCCAGATGGAGGTGGTTTCCGCAGCTGAATATGTCCAGATTGCAAACGTTGTCCACGTCACCCGGATTTGTCAAAGTCGGTCTCGTTTTTCCTTCACACCCTACATGTCGGTCACGAGGATTGCTTCACAGTGGCCAGTTCTGTCGCTGTTTTATACAATCATGGCAAGTACTATATGCTCTGCGACCTCGATATTGCCGTTGATCGTGCACACAGTTATAACGTTTGACCAAGAGGTAAGGATCCGTACTCGGCTGGTGAACCATATGGACTGATGGTCCGATTGATCAGGTCGATCATGTCTGGGTGGGCATTTTGCCTTGGTATTTTTGTTGATGTCACGACAATTTGGTTTTTGGTAGAATAACCTATCATCCCTCGGAAGTATTGGTTATATACTGGTATGTCGAACTGCCTTGCATTAGTATCCTTTGAGGGAACCTACGCCATGCACCAGGTTCGCTACATTGGTGATGCATTCGCCATGTGAGTTTCTGAACAACTTCTGTTCCGTGACCCCACTCAATACGATGAGGTGTAGCTTGAATATCATCGGTAGGGATATTTATCTGCAGTTGACGATGCTCGCTGAGCTTTCTATAGCTTTCCTTGGAGGGGGAGTCCACACTCAGAAAGTATGGGATGTTTGGGATTCCACGTGCACTTTTCATGCTGATGATACGGCAGTTGTGCGTTCCTCTTTTGTCACCATCCAAGACAAATTCATGTATGTTTCAAAATGAACAACCCCGCACAGCTGTGAGCAAATTGACTATGCATTCCCTCCTGTCCTTCTCACTTTTCCAAGGCACAGCTTACTTCTTTGTCCAATTATTGCTTGGTGTTATGCTATTGTTCACAATTCAACGTGTGTCCGACGTCTTTTACTTTTTTCGGTCATCGCTGACCTCCTCCGAGTAATCCTTCAAGTTCGATTATCTGCATTGTACCAACAATCAAGGATAATTCTTGTACTCATGGTTTTTGGTTATGTGTGTGAAATTGCAGCTGTGTCGACCATCATGGGCCTTATTGTGGCAGATTTACAAAGTACGTCCGTGCGCTACACCCCAATCCTCCACCCACTCATCCACGTCTATGATGCAATCGCCGACATACAGTCACCAACGAGATCGTCACGGGTTTATATATCTGCGTCGATGTGGGCGGCCCATCGTTTAACCGTTCATATGGCATTTGGTTTCCCGTAATCGTGTACGACGGTATTCTATGTCTACTCGCCTTATGGTATGGCGTTAGTCTCTGGATGTCGGGATGCCGCGCAAATCGGATGGATGGGGTATGTATCGCAGACGCCCTCGTCAAGGGTAATATGGTTTGCTTTTTTCGGTACGCACGTTCACTCTGATTGTAACCTCGACAGTAACACGCCATGTCCTTGCATTTTCTTATGACAGCCTATTACTGGCATGCATCGTCAGCGTCGTCATCAGACATTACCTCGGGGTATGTATTCCGTTTCTACGTTCTCTGAACACGCACTTGATGAACCTTTGCTAGGCTGAATGGATGCTGGTATCCGAGGGTTACCTAGCGACGATAGAAGTGGTGCTCGGATGCCAACTGATTCTCGACCTCCGGTCATCGCTTGCACCGGATGCGGCGGAAGATATCCGGTCCGATGTGCCATGGGTTGCAATCGTTCCCTCTTCAACCACGCTTTCCGCTTAGGCTCATGTTGGATACGCTAAAAGTATGATATCGTATGCTTTGTATCACTGGCGCATGAAACGAGTTCCCTCGTGACGCCATGGGGTACAGTGAGGCACTATGAGACGCGCGATGATAATCGGTACCCACCTAACCCTAACCTACCGTCTTCCGCTTGATCATCATGGCGCACCGTAGAACGACTCGGACCCGACTTCGGTGATGGCTTCACATGGGAATCTCCCCCAGCCACCAAGCCAAACGCTTGGTGACCCGTATCTTTTACCCGATCACCGATGGAGCATGCCTTCCCCCGAATCAAATTTCGTGGTGCAGCTTCGACCATCCATCAAGTCGGCCTGTTCCTAATGCATTGTAGCGTGGCCGCAACCTCAGTTCATACTCCCTCGTGTACCAACGACAGAATGTAGTGCGACTTTTTCTCGGTGGTCCACCACAGTGTTCATTCATGATCATACCCAAACATCGAAGCGGATCTCTGCGTGGAGATTTGTAGTCATTGTCGATGACGCCATATGGCCCATGGGACTCGGACATGCCAGTGAACGGAACGCCGATTGAATCGGTCGTCGGGTTGCTTTCCATCCGTATTGACTCATCCGCAGTCTCTGGGTACATGGGTGATAAGACGTGGGGTCGCAAGGTGATTTGAGGACGGTCTCCCCCACTGGAGCGGAGTCGGTCATCATACACGAATATCTGTGTGTGTGTCTTGTATGCTTGGATTGATTTGTTTCCCTCCTTTTAGATTTCGTCGCCGGTTACTTGGGTAATAATTCCTCTATGTTCAGCACGAGGTGCTTCTCTCTCAAAGAATAGATCTGACATTCCGCGGACGCCCGCTCCAATGTGCGGTCGATGACGATCTCGGGGGTGGCTGACAGTTAAGCAAAGGTCGAGTGTCAGCCGCTCTTGCACGGTATATTTAAACCGTACACAATCCATGCACGCTTCCGAGTCTTCCCCCCGATCGTTCCAAAGGTGGTGTTGACATCGTTTTTCACCAAGTCGCTCCGGCATGTCGACCGACAATACCACCAGCAAGCTAGCTACGCCCCGGCGCACCACCCCAATGCAAGCGCTTTCAGGTCTCTTCAGAACACCAACACGCCTTCGCACACCCACGATAGTCAGCCGCCGTGGCAACAAGCGCACCCGCGGTCGAACGTCGTCGTCGTCCTCCACCCCATCGACGCCAAGCAACACCCCGTCGCTACCCGCCGTCGTTCTCCAGACCTACTCGCTCTCCACAGACAGCATTGTGCTCACCGCGCTTCCCTCTGTCCCGTTTTGCTGTCACGAGGACCTCTTGACGATGTCCCGTGCGCAGCTCGAGGACGTCGTGCGTGCGCTCAACGCGCGGCTACCTCGTCGAATGCGAATCGGCCCGGAGGACGATTTTTGGCAGAACGATGACCAGGACTGTGCTGGAGAATGCGATGGCGACGACGACGGACTGTCGAGAATGAGCGAAGCCGAGATGAAGAAGCGCATCGAGGAATTGGTCGGGATCCGGGCCGTCGTTGGCAAGAACCGCGTCCCTAGGTCAGGCTTGGGCTTGGGCACACGCGCTGGAGTGCCGCCTGCACCCAAGGCAGCGCGGACGCGGGATGCAAAGTGGAGGCCGTATGAGAAGACCCCTTGGGAGATGGATGTGGACACTGCCGAGGACCAGACCGACGGTTTGAGCATCATGATCGACGACGCTCTCATGGGATCCAGTCCTCTCGCGAGTCGAAGCAAGGCTGGCGCACACTCGCGCGGGCGAAACGGCACGTTGTCTCGCCTCGCCATCCTACAAGAGGAGAATGAAGGGTGTGAATCGAAAGAGGTCGACTCTGAGGACAATGAAATACGTCCATCCAAGAGACAGCGGGTGTCGTTAGGGAGTGTCATTCAGCATTCCGAGGAAGGATCCCAAATTGTCCAGGAGGGCAGGGAATCTCGGCTCGTAGAGAATATGGATCTTTCCGGGTCTCCTTTGCTGGCCGGAGAAGACGACGCGTCGTCGGATAACTTCACCGAATCCAACGAAAGGGCAGTCACAACCGCGATAAACCCAGACAACGGTGTAAATACGCCGAAGGGAGACCTGCAGGCACCGCTGCAGCGCAGGAGGAGTGCTCGCATCCAGGAATTTGCTCTGAAACGAGCGTCTTCAGTTGATACAGGCAAGAAGACCACCTTGGGAAGCAGGGACTTGAAATCGACCATTTTACGTTCCAAGACCTTCTCTTCTCAACGCTCGCCAAGGGATGACTCGACAATGATGGGAGGATCCGGTGCCGATAGGGACTCAGGCGTACCAAGAGAGTTCACCATTTGCCTGCCGTTTGCATCTACACCGCCCCACCAGAAGCCCGATTCGTCGGCCTGGTCTGCACCACGTATCCTCCGTTCACATTCTCAGCGACTCCTGAAATCAAACAAGTTAACAAAGACGAAAGCTTCCTTGGGGCGATCGCAATCAGAGAGGTATCCACGTGCCACAGACCTGACCTTCGTGACAATAGACCGACCACGATACCACTTCGCCCGGCGCAAGTCGAAGGGAATCAACGTTGCGAAAGGGGATCATGAATTCCATCCGTCGATGTCAACCTCGCCGGCGCACGCTGCATCTCGGCCGCACCACGACATCCAGGTTGGTGCGGAGCACTCGGGTGGGAAGCACGATTATGAGAAAGAGCACGAAGACCCAAAGGTCGTTACCGGGAATGCCGCGATGGGCGGCCTTCACACTCGTCCATCGGCGCTTCGCAGCTTCCTCACGCCCCGTCCCAGGGCGCCTTCTACGAGTACCGTCGCATCTACTCGGGGCAATGGCGGCGACTCACCGGCGCGAACGATGGTGAGAGAGGTTGCCGCACCAACCGCATTCGCAGACTCTATGGTGAGCAATGGCGCTACGGAACGTGTCTCGGAAGCCCTGGGAAGAATGGTCGTGGATTCTCTGTGAGATGGATCTGAGTGAGGAATAATAAGTGTGCAAACTTGCCGCATTTTGTCGACAACAGCTCTTCCAGTTCCCGTATTTCTTGGTTTGCTAGTGTCCGGGCCGTCCGTCCATACGAGTTTGTGTTTCTTCAGCCCTTTCCTTCGAAGCGATTTGTAGTATATCACTCTGGCAATTCACGGATATCAACATTTGACACTAAGGACACCTACTAACGAGACAATTGTCAGGTTGGTGCAAAATTTGGCTACGTCATAAGCGCATTTTGGAACTTTCAGTAGAAAACCAGGAAGGAGGCATCATGGTGAAAAACTGACCTGGAGTCTGGGTGAAGAACCAGCTTGATTGACGAAAAAGTGAAAAGTGCAGTGTGTGGTGTGTGGTGTTCGCTCTTACGTACGCTTTGAGCGAGCAAACCGAGGTCACTGTTGGAGCGTAGTCAATCACGATTCAAGTTGACTAGGGAAAACCATCAATGCATCATGAACACTTGCGTGACAGTTCTACGTCAGTGACATTCAGTGATAAAACCCAGGGCCTGAATTTCAAAGAAGATCCATGCCGCATCCCCTGAATTTCACTTATGTAGCTAACAGTAGCACTGAAATTCGCAAGATTCACTACCCACAGTGTGAACGACTGTCCTTCATTAGCTTCTAACTGACTCACCTTTGCGCCAATCACCTTTGTCGATACCTAATAGGCCATACTCTGCACGTACCTCAAGGCCTCGAACTCACCTTCGTGTCTGTGTTTTCCCATAAAGATCGGTGGGCCCATGACGTCATGTGGCTGCGACCATTGTATCGGCTGCCACCTCAAAATGTTTAGAGTTTACCTAAGAGCAAGGGTCTTCTCATCTGCCAACGAGGTGTATCTTCTCATGCGAGGACAGTAGTCTCCGAAGCTTGAGCGTGAGTAAAGCTTGAAGAGTTACTGTATCGTTACAAGATACTACGATCCACAAACACCGGCTTCCCCAAACATCTCCTGAGTTCCATCGAAGTCAGCACCCTGCAAAAAATTGCGTTCAAATCACCTTCGGCTTCAATTCAATCAGCGAACCTCCTCAGTCTGACGATTCCGAGTCACTCGTTGCGTAAAGATCTTCTTCGTTTACACCACGAGCGGCGGCACGGGCACCACGTTTAGCCAACCGGTCTGCAAGGGTGTTGTATGTTCTGTCGATGTGCCAGAATTTGACCTCGCAATCATGTCTGCGCTCTCGCGCCTCGACCTCTGCAGCTAACTCGAGGAATAGATCAAGATTCGAGGGTCTTTGGCCGTTTGACTTCCGCAGACCGTGTCTCTGGACGAGAAAAAAGAATGCGAGTGTGTTAGCGTACCAGGTTGACCACCACGCATGACGAATCAAGTGTTACGAATACTAACCTTCCAGTTGGGTAGCCACTCCGTCATTCCCTTGACGACATATTCGGAGTCTGTGGTAATAACGACCACTGGCACATAATCTTCATTCTCTTCGTCCCCCTGTGCCCGTCTTTCAGAATTGTCTGCCAACCACTCTTCGTCGTGGTCACAAATCTTCTTCAGACCTTCCAGTGCAGCGAGGAGCTCTGCGCGCTGGCTTGTCCTCTTTCCTCCAGGGTCGAGCTTATCGTCCACTGGGATTGAAAACTGGTAAGGATATTCATCCTCTGGGTCGTCCTGATACGTCCCAAACGCAATTCCGATGCCTGCCACTGCACCGGACCTCCCGTTGTTCGTGCAAGCACCATCCGTGTATACGATTCGGCTTTCGTGACATATCTTTTTCCTGTGGAAACAGCATCTAGCATAGAACCGACCACCACAGGTATCATTGCAGGTCATGATGAGCTGTGCTTCACTGAATCGAGAGGCGAGGCTTGCACAGGGAGTATAGAGGCGACGAGAGTCTTCGTCGAGTTCAATGTTGGACATGCTTACGAGCGGTTGTGCTCGAGGTCGACCTGTCGGTATGATAGGGGTTGTTGAGCGTTGCAGATGCCAATCACACCTGGTTTCCAATAATTAAAACGCTTCGCTTTGCGGATTTCCCTGTTCCGACGAGATCTCACCTTGATTAGTCTGCGCGGGTGAATTTGGTTTGAGCCGCGGTGGTTGTGGTTGAACGTGAACGTTTGGTGCGTACAACCGTGCTGTGGCTATTTTTGTGGGTTTACATTTTATTTATGCGCCCCCAGAGTGTATGCGCTTGACCGCCGGTTCTCGCCACCCCCTGTCCCCTATATCGTCATAGAGCTTCAAACCCTTCCTCAGATGAGCCCCCTTGATGATCTTACTCAGTGGTTCATGTTGACTCGCTAGTTGGCAGCCACTTGTCAATCACCCGGCCCTCCTGCCCCACGAAATGAATCGGTAAATAAAATAGAGGGATCCCAAACAAGTCCTAAGTTACAAGGCGCACCGCGCCGTAGCTTTCCCATCAAGCCAATCTTCGTTAACATTACGGATTGTTGCCGGATCAGCTGGGCAGAAACCTTTCCGAGTGTGACATGGGGTATTCATCGATGGACTAAACGCCCCTTCCAGAGGGATGGAATAATTGTCCAGCACCTCTCAGCCTGGGTCGTTTCCCTCTCTTGAAATTATCTTCCGGGGAGAAGGGGCACCTGTGTGGTGTGGGGATACCTCGTTTTGTGCGTATCCAAAGTCTGTCAGTCGATGAATTTTGTCCTACGCTCCGAGTCTACATCACGTATCTATAACATTGATTAAGAACGATGCCAAGACTAGCTCACTAAGTAGGGGGGAGGTTCTCCCTATACTCATCTTCAACGATTTTCCACTGAAAAGCCAATGACAGCCCCGCGAGTGGTCGAAAACGCTGCGGGCTCCTTCAGGGGGAAAGCATGACCGACATCGGCAATTCCCGAGTCAAAATGTGGACTCCGAGCCGGTTTCGGAGGACAACCGTTGACTACAACTTGACACAACACTTGGATTAGTGTCTCACCAACTCATGTCTACCACTGTAAATGGGTCGACAAGGACGGCACCCAATACCACGTTCGCGCCACGCCCCTCGACTAATGTGCCACCCGCAACACAAGTGTTCGAGCCTTTGGCGAAATCCGTATTGAGCCATCGACTTCTCTACAATATATTCGCCTACTCTGCCGCCTTTTCCCTTGCCTCCACTGTATTTCTTGCTGGCGGAGATGATGCGAGCTTTCTTTTGCGACTGTTTCGACCCAGTACATGGGTCGATGCTTCTCTAACATGGCTCGTTGGCGTCCTACCCATCATAGTGGTTCGAAAGGTCTTTTTGACGCGTGCGTGGGTCATCGACATGGCTGACCGCGTCTGTTAACCTCCTTGTTTTAAAAGCTACCCCCGAACCTGCCTCTTCTCCGTCGAAAACGGTGGCAGCTGCGCTTGCAAAGCCAATGACGCATCAATGGATCGCAGCTTACATCACGTCCTCACTTTTACTCTTATTACTCGAATTCATTCGTACATGGTCTAAAAGCGAAGATATGCACCTGAGCATCTTCATAAAGTCGAGGTGCGTGACACTGCAACGCTGACACATTACGGTCTTTAATTCCGCTGCATAGGAAATATCCATATCATCTCAACGGTCGACTCATCTTCCTCGTATTGGCGCAAGTATGGTTGTCGATCTGTTTTGCCCTTCGGAACGTAATGCTCGAGCGCTTTGTCTTCCACCGGGCGAAAGCACCTTCCTTGAATGCAGTGGGTCATCTTTGTCTGAATCATTGCTCACACTTCATGACACGAGACGCGCAGCCTTTTATTCCAAGAAATCTTGCCATACTTCTGCTCACCTGCACGCTCTTCACGTTTTCATCGTTTGCAGTTTACAATATTGCGTTCGGGTTGGTGCGATTGGCCCTCTTGCCGTTGCTCCTTAGGGTACCCCTTGTCCGATCCCTTCTCAAGCCGTTTGTCGGTCACTTTATCAGAGGCCCTTGGACGTTAACCTTGCCTTTGCGACACTTCTCCCTTGAGTTGCACGCGTTTACCCTCGGAGTGTCTATGCTTGCCAACTGGGAATTCGCAGAGTCATTGTTTGATGTTTATATTCCCCAGGTACGCTACGATTTTCCCATGGTCTTTCATACATTGAACTATGCGTTAGCCCATCAAAGTTGCCTCCACCACCGCAGACCCCAACGTGACGCTCGTCTCGGGCATTACATCCACTAACCCACTATACCTCTACTTTGCTTATGCCGAGTTGCGTGACATTACGTCGGATACCCGTCCTGCCAGTGCCTCCCGTCGAACAGCGCTGTTCTCTGATCAAAAATTCAGTCCGAGTCTGTGGAGTGTTTTGGCGCGCGAATCACTTTTGCGTCTAGGCCGCGACTATCAGACGTTCCTCCGCAGAGGTGCACCCGCGCCTGCCGACGTGCCCGCACTCGCCGCCCCTCCGAAAACTTCTCAACCACCTTCAACGCCACTTCTACGAAAGCCGATCTATAAAGCGTCACAGCAGTCTCCTATTTCGAAGGTGCTGGATACGTTTGCGTCCGACTCAAACCTTTCCAAGGCTGCCGACGCAGTCGCTTCCGAGGTGGGCACGCGAGTCATGGAAGCACCGATTCCTGAACTCTTTCGCTCGGCATCCTTACCACCCGTCGCCGCTGCACCTCCGTCGACGACGACGGCAGCTGCTGCAACCCGCCAGCCAGGTTTGGTTGGTGTGTACACCTCGCGTTTGAAGGCGCAATGTCAGATTTTGGTCGTCAAGTATTCGCCGTCGTGGTCTCGGGAAGTGGTTGTGCAGTGGGATGCGTGGTGGAGCAGGGATCGCATCAACAAAGTCACTGAAAAGTGTCTTCCGAACCGAGACCTCGATGCGCTCACCGTGGAAGGTGAGCCTATAAAGAAACATACCTGCACGATCGGATTGCTTATGCGAACTACAGTGCTCGCCGGTCTTGTTTGCGCTTCGCTGAACGAGGACCGCTATGGCGTGGTCCAACGAGATATTCCACGCATCCTCGAAGCTCTCTTGTCATTTTTAACAGCTCTGGAGGAGTATCACGCCGAGGTGACCAAGCTCTATGTAGCTCCCACGCCTGATGAAATCAACCAAGGGGACATGAAGATTCTTCAGGAGAAGGAACGTACCAGGGTGGAGGTGGCGAAAGCGACGGAAGCGATTGGTATCGTTGCTGATGGTACGCTCTTTTTTTGCCTTGCATCGACCCGAATAACTGATTTGCGCTTAGCGTTGAAGTCGGGCGTTGCTGACATTGCGCGGACATTTGGAGAGAAACTTGTTGCGTTCAAGTTCCCACCTAGAATCGCCCGGAAGCTGCAGTCGTTTGTAGATTATGCATGAGTGGGAGCAGTTGGTGATTTCATGCTTCACATAGGAGACAAGCAGGTTTCCATTTTTTTCCGCAGAATTCGAAGCTTAACACGAAAGCATTGGATGAAGCATAATATAGGAGAAATACTGGATTTCGGAGAGGGCAAGCATTGCTGTGTTTTTTGCCTCTTTGTTCCCCGATTGGTCTAGTGACCAGAACTTGGCGTCTTGGCAAGTTGGACCACTCGATTTATTCCCTGTACATGCAGTGCACACTACACTAACCAGGGCACCGCGTCGTGCCCGGCTTCAAATACGAATCTTTAATTGGATCATTACTAGTATAGACTGGATGGCGTGCCTGGCCTGGTACCAATCCTCGAGCTTCAAGTTGCATAGTCTATTCAAATCAGACGTAATACCTCGAGATCACAAGACGGTCGTCGTGTAAGCTTGGAACACGACGCTGCAAATCGGGTTCTCCGTATTAACGATGTCGGCCGTGAGTGCCATTTCGAGCGAGTTTTGATTGGGTTTGGTCGGGTGTTATGAATCCTCGGTGATACGAGGAAGGACAGCAAAGCAGAACCACACGGCAACAGCCGCAGTAATGCTCGTTCGGAAAGCTTGTTACTACAAATATGCGGCGGCATTTGCTACGCTCTGGGAAAAAATAGCTACACGCGTTATGAAAATTTCCTACGCATCAGTACATTAATAGTCCAGGTATTATGTAAAATAACAGCATATATCCTACTTATCGACGGGATCCTATAGGTGGATATATACAACGCATCGCTGGGGTTCATGAAATCACGTTGGGGTAGTCTCAGCGTCCTCCCAACCCCTTCTCGAGCACGTTCCATTCATTACTACAGTACAACCCAGAGAACGTCCTTCCCACTACTCGCATCCCAGAAATATGCATAGACAGATAAAATATATGTGGTTGGCCATAACTGGGGAAAAACCGGGGAGGACGGGTATACGCTAGGAGGCTCGTGTTCGAGGGAAAAAAAAAAGGGTTATAGAAATCGGCATAGTTCGTCAACTGGCGTGGTCGTGAACGAGAAACGACAGTCGTGAGAGGGAGGGTTATGAGACGGGAGACCACGTCACGTCCTCTCTGACACACTCTAGACCTTGCTCTGAGGGTACGGATGACACGCTATATCGACGGTTCTCCAATCCAACGTACTGGTAGACGCGGTCCCTGCCTGGAAGGGCCGCCCGGACCCGACGCTGCATCTCATTCAATCGACCACCGGCTTTCCAGAGCCCGAGTTGATCCCACCGTGCTCTCACCGCCATACGAAGGGCGGTACGACGCCGGGCCAGGGATGCACGGGAGGTATACAATGAGACAGGTCCGGGTATACTCGGCGTGATCGGACGTTCTATGAACAAGACAATCACAACGCAATTTAAATGCACGCGAAAACGAGGTACCTAGCGATGGGATGGTATTGACAGGGGGCTTCGCGAGAGGAACGGGTTTCTCTATGGCCTTTGCTTGCTTGATGAAACCCTTGATACATCCTGAGAACCAAAAGGCATGGAGGGGGAATATGCAGGCCATGATGATCGCTGGGCCGAGTGATCCATTAGTGGCGTCGTGTCGCTGGACAGCGAGGGAGAAAAAAAGAGTGATGTGGAGGGCAATGCGCATCGTGAAGAAGCAAATAGCAAAAAAGACATCCGAACGAAGACGTGGCGTGATGCTTCCTAGAGCAAGGACAAACGTCGGAATCTGGGTTCGCAAACTGTCAGAAATTCGGTCATAAAACGCCTCGCATAGTACGTTCCCACCTCCATAACAGCGCACAAACAAAAAATATGGCTCCAGTGTCTTTGAATGGCATATTCGACGATGAAAACATAGACCGAGTGGTGTATCCAGCCAGTGAGGAGGTTGACTCTGCTGCGGTAGAACAGCATTCCCATTGTCAAGTCACTAGGGCAGATTGGTCACACTGGAGCAAATGAAGCATTGATCGAACCAACACGATGAGGTAGGCCTGGAAAAACCTGCTGACACTGTCGGTAATGACGGGAGGAATGATCACATGCTTCAATTGCCCTCCAGCAGATACGTATTGCGCGACCAACGGGAGGCTGAAGAAGGTCATGACGGCGCTACTGAGCAGTGTGAGTAACCATGATCGTTGCTTGATGGTCGAACAACGCGGAGCGAGCAGGAGGTAAGAGATAGCCAACAGAGCGAGTGAAACCCAGAAGGCTGTCGAGGTCGCCAGTCGCTGCAGGTCGGAGAGGAAGGTGATCATCGCGGGGGGAAAGTGGCGGCGACGTGATAAGCTGGCAAAAAGTCGTGTCGCGTTTTAAGAACACACAGGAACCGAACCAGCTACGAGCCGCCATTAACGAAATAGTAATTTAGCACGTTTCTAGCCTGTGAACCGATTTCGGCTAGCCAAGTCAGAGATAACGAATGATTGATCTTCCTCACTCTACTCTTGCAGCGACTTCTCCATATCTAATGGCCGTCCCGTCAGCGCTGCGGCTTGTCCGAGAGTGAAAAAACCACACGAACGTGACAGCTGTCTGCTCCCTGGTGCCGGCCTCCATTGCCTGAAAAGGGACGCTCACACGTTCAAAGGTCGACCGCACGAACGTGCGCTGCCACACTTTCCACGCTCGTGGACCGTCTGGACCTGCCAGTGCCAATGGGTGGACGCCAGAATAACAGTGCGCCGAGGTGACCAAAAGGCTTGGTTCAGCACAGCATATCTACCAAGTACTCTTGGAACAGGGCTGTGGCGGCGCGACTCGAGCCAGCTTATTTCATCACGGTGTCGCCCTGTTCTAGTACGCACAGCATTGACCTAGTGCAACTACTAGTGCTGCCTTTCCAGCCATCTCCAAGAATACGCCCGACTCGGTGGGAAGCAGCCGACTTGGCTCTGTGGTTGCATGACCAAGCGCGCACAGCGCTGCTTCCTTGAGACGGACGCGATGTCGGACTACCGCTGGCGATGCGCTGGCTTGTCAGACCGGAGCAACTCCCGTTTAGAACGTTACACTCCGCTCTCGCTACCATGACGTCGGTTACCGACACTTTTGGAGGCCAATCCGACGCACGTTTCCGAGAGCTCAAATCAATTCGTCATGTTCTGGTGAGTCGCCTTCTCGATTGCTTTGTCGTCAAGAAGCATGGCAGTCAACGTGTGATTATTAGGTACACAAGTTCAGACCCTCTTTGGCCGCGTCACCGTGCGTAAGTCATACCAGACCCTCGTACAACGTGTTGTCAGTCAACATTAACCTTCCTGCGTGATTCCACACGTGGCGTTAGCAGGTCTCCTCCGCGAATGCGGTTCCTTGTCTGCCCTTTTTGGTACGAACTTGACGCTATGGAACGAGCTGCTTGTCAAGCCAGGATGCTGTATTCCGACCGAATGCACGAACTACGAGTGTGAGTCTTTGGGTTCGCCCGTATAGTAAGCTATTTCAGAGTAATGAGTAGGGAATTAAAGGTCGCCGCTGATGCATAGCCCGATTGCAATACGGCAAAACACAGCGAGTCATCTGAATGAAGAACCCACCCAAGGGGAAGAGGGGGAGTCGCTTCACACGTTGTCCGAATCATTATCTCTCCATGTTACACAATGGCAACGCTCGTCGCTGGTGTCACTCGGTTTGTACTCCATCCAAGACGTGTCAGCGACGCCGTCTTCGCCATACGAGCCGATTTGATCATTCTTTTTCAGCTAATCAACGTCTACAAAAGAACGTAACCAGGTGTAGTACCCACTCCGTGAGATATGTATATGTTGCGTGATCAATGGTTCCTTGTGATGTATAGCAGACACGGACACAATCAGGACACAGGATCGTCTCCCGAACGGTGCATGGCGTTCGATCTCGCCCCGATACCGGCCATCTTTCGTTGTTGGGTGGGATCCAGATGTACCGCTTGCGGCTTGGATACGTTTTTCATAGTCGGGCGGTCTGGGAGATCGAGTTGCCTGCTCGCCCATCCCATCCCGGGATCTACACGGACTGTCCAGCATCCCAACAGGCTCTTGTGCTGATCGCGCTTCAAGAGCATTTCCACCGCGCCGCACTGCCAGTGTTTCTTCGAAAGGGCTTCACACTTGGATCGTCCCCACTCAAGTAGGTAGGGATAGACGAGCTCGTCCCCACTCACTCGACCACGGTTCCCGCGATATTTTCAACTCACAGCGGAAGATCGGTGAATGCCATTTGCACACCAAGTCTTGCAGTTTGTGGAATTGTGTGGCTCAAGGTCGCTTCGACGGTCTATATCAGCGTCCATGAAATTCGAGTATGGATCGCGATATACATAGTTCCTTTCTCGAGGTGCTCGATCCTCATGGACAGGGAATATGACGCCGCGCAGCTCAAGGTTGGAAACTCACCGGATTCCCTCAGGATCACGATCGCGACCGTGCTGATGGCGGCCAACATACTCGACCACCGGTTCATTTACATCACGGACCAAACTCTCAATAGTTGATCCTATACATCATCCCGTCTTTCTGCGTAAGGGAGACGCGCCCCTAGTTACAGTAAATGATCTCTATATTATCTAACCCTTCATGTTTCTAATTTATGTGTCTGTTGTCGCATTGGTGGACAACATCTAGAGGTACATTCCCTGCCATCACCCTTGACAACGTAATCTATTCTTCGTCATTCCTCGTCTCGTCTAAAGGGGTATTGCCTCAGATCTTTCCATCTAACCCTTCAACACTACCGTCCGCGAACGGCCAATCGTTGTATCCAAACGGTGTCAGGTTTCCCGGCTGGTAGTACGTTGACCGGTCCCCAGGCGTAAGCGGTAGGCTCTTCTGTAGCCGCACCGGAAGGTCGGGCTGGTAGTCAAGTCGACGGATGAGCATAGCGCACTAGAATGGAAAAAAAAAAAAAAAGTGGGAACCCTCACGTTTGGTATATAAAGCCGCCCAAAGGCGACAAGCCCTCCCTTGTCCTCCGCGGTGTCCAATGCCGTCTCGCGGGTATGTCCACCGGCTGATATGAATATTCTCTCTTCACCACCTTCACCCCCATTCCATATTTGTCGCAAAAAGTCATTATTGTCGTCTGGGCTAGGGGCTATGTCCGCGTTCCCAGCCACGCGAGGCTCGGTCACATGGAGATACGCCAACTTTGGGTGTTTATCACGTAGAGCGGTGGCGAGGTATGCAAACGTTGGTCGGGGGTCCGACATTTTCATGTCTGAAAGCCATAAACATGAGCACGACAAGTGTGCAGATCAGGGCAAGGACCCTCACCTTGGAAAGTGCTCCAGGGACTGACACGAATACCAACTCGGTCTACGCCGACAGCGTCCACTACGGCGTCGACGACCTCCCTCGTGAATCTCGTGCGGCGTTGTTCGTCTCCGCCCCACCTATCCGTGCGGTTGTTGGACACCGTTTGAAGGAACTGATCCAGCAGATACCCGTTTGCGCTGTGTATTTCCACCCCATCGAATCCGGCACCGTGTACAGCGTTGCTAGCTGCTTTTGCGTATGCAGCGATGTAGTCTTTGATCTCGGCCTCGGTCAAGGGACGGGGTGGCTTCGACCGGTCGGTCAACGCGATGGAGGATGCAGCGACGTACGGTGAGGGCGGATCCTGTGCTTCGAGGAAATTTATATCGGCAGTACGACCGAGCGCCCAGAGTTGGAGGAAGATGTACGATCCCTTGGTATGCACGGCGTCCGTGACCTGATGTCATCACAAGCAACACCGTGAGATAGGTTTGCATCGACGGAAGGAAAAAGCGCGCATACCTTTTTCCAACCTTGGATTTGTGCGTCAGTGTAGATGCCTGGGACATGGCCGTATCCTCCTGCATCATGGGAGATGAAAGTGGCTTCTGTGATGAGGAGGGTCCCTGGTGTGGAACCGCGCTGAGAATAGTAGGATGCTTGCTGAGGCCCGGGGACATGAGAGGCATGCGCTCGGAAACGGGTCAAAGGGGCAAGAACGACACGGTGCTGAAGCGCTAGCCGGCCAACCTTGATGGGCTTGAAGAGCGCGGGTGTCTTGGATGCCATGGCTGGTGCTGGTTAGAAAAGGCGAGGGTGGGTAGAGAAGCTGTGTGCGACAGTGAACTACTTGACTTGCACAGTGGCGCAATTTATAGTCACGGAATCCGTGAGATCGGTAATGGAATCCGGTACATTTGATAGGCAAGCCTCTGAGCGAGATTCGTAAGGTGGACCCTCCGAATTCGCGAGGCGCTACCAATTACTGGCAAGGTACGCGATATCCGGTTGTACTGTCCCCAGGTTGGTCAGGCAATTGGTCATCCTGAGTATTTATCACCTCGTTCGAGATGATCGTGGATAAACGTCAGAGTGAGAAGAATACAGGAATCTTCCAGACCATCGCGTCATATACTTGATAACGTCTTGAAGTTCCCACCCTCAACGTGCGGAAGCGCTGGGTGTGAATGCATCCAACCCGCGGGCCGTAGATGACTATTCACATCACTTCTGTGACAATACTCCTGCTAGTCCTCAAGAAGCTTTGAGCGAGCTCGGAAATTTTGTACGTACCTTAACCCAGTGATTGCCGAATAGTCCACAGAAAGGCGGGATGCGATCGGGGATCGATTGCCTTCCATTTCACCCTCAGGACACGGTGTGAGAACGACATCGTGTGCCGTGTGTCTGTTCCTATATCCGAGTCAACCTGTGTTGACCTCGGCGGCCTCCTGGGCCGCACGTTTAGGTTTTGAATTTGAGTTACTTGAATGGATCCCAAATGTGACTCGTGCGCATCCTTGCGCTCGTAGAGGGACGCTGGTTCGTTACCGGTCAGTTCTACTCGAGCGATGATCGTCCACCTTTCCACCGACAAGCTGCAGAGAGGCTGCGTTCCTATCAGTCGTGGTGATGTGAGGAGGCATACGAACTGCTCGTGTTTTGCGATCTCACCTTGGTCCTCGACCTTTCCGATCTTTCATCGTCTTTCGATTTATTCCATCTAAAGGTGCGGCACCGTGTGATATCTGGCAGCAGACGGATGTCATGACCAGCGGTTGTGTCTTGCAAGCGCTGTAAGCTATTACGAGACCAAAGGAGGAGATGCCGATTACTGTCGAGGGTACCGCTCAGGCGATGGTGTTCAGCAAATAATTGTTGTCCACGACTTTCAGCGTCGGTGGGGGCTATCTCGATGCATAATGCTGAGTGGGGTCGCTGTGAAGAATGACATAGACTTTCTTTAATACGACTTGGGTTTCGTGCAAAGAGGGCATTATGACTTACGGATGAAGACGGAAAGAGTCACTGAGGCGCTGTGCAGACCACAGGGCCGATGTTGATATAGATATCCATCGGTTGTGCGGCTCCGATTGTCTATGTTGAACGTTGAACGTTTGAACCCCGGGCCCGCGTGATGATGCGAATGTGGAAGGGTGCGTCTTTTACATGTTCACACTCAGAAATCTGCGGATTGGTCGGCGATGGGAGTCATTCCAATGCATCACATGTACATGGCCAAGCTTGGCTCAGATGAGCGCTAGCATTGAATAAGTGATTTGCCGTGGTTCGACCAACATTCATGCTTGGGTTTACATAAACGGGGTTTAACGTACATGAGATGAAACTCGTTCTGCCAAGCTTCCTACACTCATAAACCCACCGCCACCACTCCACCGTCGACGACGACGACGACGACGACAAGGAGCACACTCGGACCTCGACGGACAGGCCATTACATAATCAAGGAACGGCGGTGAATGGTAGCCGTCCAACGAAAACCCACCGGGATTCAAAGTCACAAGGCAAAGGCCACCGTGGGGTCATATTAACTGGCCCCTTGCTCCTCGAGCCCTTCCTTCCTCACTCTCACAACCGTCCTACCTCCACAGTTCTGAGGATGGCCACCTCGTCGAGCCCTGAAACACGTCAACAGCTACTTGCCTCGCAAGACTCCCCGGAACGTACCGACAGTGACTCTGATATCCGTCACACGCATTCACCAAAGACACCCAGTACCGTCAGCGTTGGTTTTCCTTCCCTCCCCGACGTCAACGAGCATGCGAGAACTCCGCGGTCTCACACCATCAGCCCAAGCTTCGTCTCATCCCCGCTTAACCCCAACGCTCCTCCCCTGTTCATTCGCTCCCGTACCCAATCTAGACAAAGCATGGTATTCAACCGCGTCGCTTCTGAGGAATCGCAAGCCCTCGCTTCCCAGCGCTCTTCCCTCACCCCGAATCGCACCTCCATGATTCTATACCGCCTGGCTGCTGAGGATGAACAACGTACCCTATCCCCTCCAACCCCGAACCGCCAATCTGTCCTCTCCAAGTCAGGAGAATCTGTATTTACAGTGTCATATGACTCAAAATACCCATCTGGTGCTCATACCCCCCACAAGCTCGTTCCTTACCCCTTTGACCCGAGTCTTCACATAACCACCCCCGAAGACGATGATGCATTGCATGATCCATCGGATAACACCCCACTCAACACGTCATCTGGGCTTGCTCTCCGGGGCTTCGTAAATGTCGGTGTATTACTCTTGGTGATCTTGGCCCTGTTGCTCCTCTTTATATTCTATCCAATATGGCACTTTGTTGTTCAACGCAACACTACAGTCCCGTGACACTGAGTGTAGACCCGGACATGGTTGACTCCTTTCGCGGCGTACGTGCCCTATTTCCTCTCTCGATTCACGCCGGGCTGATCCTTCTATCTAGCACCTCCACTCTCTCGCATCATTTCATCCGTATATTCAACTAAGCTTATAACCACCTCGACATGGCCACAGCTATCAGCCACATCGTTACCCTTGACTCTCGCTCGACGCACTCCTACTTACCACACTCCCTTCGTCGCACTCCCCTCAACGCGCGCAGTAGTACGCGACAATGGCAATTCTTATCCACTACTCCACGTGTCAGCAACAAATAATCTGAAAGGACATTTTGTCCCGAGCCTCTTACGGGCGTGGCATGGTCATCCGTTAACCTAGTGCATACCGTTTGTCTCGTGTTATAGTGTTCTTCTCGTTGTTGTCTGCTTTTCGAATCGCTTGTGTTTCGGATGATCCTTTTTGTTTTTCTTCGGACCTGGATCGTATGCTGTACGGGGTATTTATACCGGTCGAATAGTTTTTTTCAGCAATTCCCTCGTAGACGGGTCGTTAGTCTACATATAACGTATGTACATACATTAGAACTTGTCGGCTCCTTCGGAGCACTTTGTATCGGCCGACTTTGGTAGTGGCTTCACACGCACCCTCGATTTTTTGTGCAGCGGCCAATGCATCCACGGCGAAACTAACGCAGCTGTCGTGTCGTGCGCCTCATGGTCCTCACATTTCCAACGGGTCCCAGAACTTTCATTTCTTTCCAACGGAGCGGCATTACACCTCTACTTTCACCTCTCCTAATACCACCCATCTCCCACTCATTTCAAGTCTTTTCAACTCATGGAATATCTCCAATCCCTTGCGAGTCGCCTGTCCAAGGTCATCGCCGTTCGCAAAAAGCGCCCGCTTCCTGAGATCCCCGGAGTAAACCCAAGACAAGGTTTAAGCTCAAGTGCAAATTCGGAGCGTCAGCCGCTCGCATTCGGAGCTTCTCCCTCTGGGATCAATCGCCAAGGACTCGGTGAAGCGGCGACCACACGCCGTTGCTTCAGAAATGGTCCCGTTCGTTGTACTCGGAATTCGATGTTAGTTCCCCGCTGACTTTTTTTTTCCTTTTTTTCCCTTTCTCTTTCATGCAGCGCAAACGGGAAAAGCGCCTGGTGACCGTTGGTGGCAGACGGTTTTCGAGCATGAATGCACTGCAGATCATGAACAGACTCGACAGGCTCGTCCAACTGCACGTTGCAACGATAGGAGGACGGGCGCTCGTGGCCAGCCCGACCGCGATGCAAGTACTTCAGTTTGTGACGCTCGTAGACGCGACAGGCCGAGAGCACCCAATATTTATGGAATGCTGTACTTCATTTCAGGTGAGGAGTCTGTCGCGTGTGCGTGAGGGTGTTTGCTGACGATGTCGGTTCCTGCAGCAACTCCAAGCGATGTTGAAGGTGGTGTTGAAGCACAAGTGCCGCGATGCGCTCGTTCAGAAGCGCTACTTCGACGCTGGGTTGTATGATCTATCTATCGACGGGGGTGCACAGGTCGTTCAAGTGACTGGCGAGGCCTCCCGATGGCCCAGTATCGACGCGGGAACAAAGCTGATCATGCGAGTCATACTTCAACACAAACAACGATCATGCAAACTATACAAGTGTCACTTGTGTGGCACTTTGAACGAGGTGGAGTGTCGACATCCCGCCGATTGGTCCGGTTGGCTCACCGAGGGTTCCATCGACTGGTAAGCGCCTTAGTTGTCGTCAAGTGGCGAGGATTAATTCCTTGGCGGGAGTAGCCATGAATGCGGCGGGCGGTTTCAGATCTTGCTTGAGAAGAACGGGAAAAAGGCAAAGATCCACATGCCCGAAATAGACAATGACGCTCGGGCATGCATCCGTAATTTCCGTGTCGATGCAATTGTGCGTTCTTTCGACCGTTATCACGTCAAGTAGATACTGACGTTCCCGTTAACAGAAAGTGCGTCTGTGACTTTCTGATTCATCCGTGCTAACACTCCAACCTGGTCATCTCCTCATAGTCGGTGTGTGGTTCCGTGTTCGTATCCCCATCCATGTACTGACAGCAAGATATTCTGCCCATGAAGAAACATGTTGCATTCTGTGCCGACGGTACCGAGGAAGTACACGAAGCCGACGATTGGGATCGTAGTCCCGTACCGGTGGCGCCGCGACTGACTTACGGGTGAGTCTCGCTATCAGTCTTCTGCCGTCCTCAACAACCTGAATGAGACTGTCAGAGATATGCTCGAACTCAAGGCACTCCAGCGTGACCTATACCTTGCACCGCAATCTCCTAACACTTCTGCCATGCTTTTACCGCGCGTGCCTATACCCCTGCTGCGTCTCAATCCATGACACTTTTGTGCGCTCACTGCTGCTTGGTTGGGTTAACGTGGTGGTGTTTGGCAGGCACGGCCATGGCTCGCCGACGAACGAGGGCAGAGGAGCGATAAACGAACAATTTACGTGCTATTTTTCTGCGGACTACAATCTCATCTTTCTAGAGCATGTTTCTCTCTCTATCCTTTGTACTAGCTCGCGAGATCTCCACCATTCACCTCGCGCGCGCGCTCGTACCTCACTTTCCTCTATTTGCACAGACAACGGCCCGTAAGGGGTTCGGCATGCACTACACTATCAGCTTCGCACGACGGACTTGGTCGCGGTAGAAGGTCCACGGTCTCGTAGACTCGGCAGGAGTGGGATTATCTTGCTCGGAATTTATCTACTCAGTTGACAGTTTATATATTGTTTACTGTCAACTACCAATTGTCAGAATCGATGCAAATAGCCACTCGTTGTGCTACATCGGAGTCTAAGCAGCACCGTTTCGTCAAGATAGATGTGAATGATAGCTTGCAACTTCGGGGAGTCGGTAAGTTGAAGGAAGACCGGGTTTGCCGATGTTTCAGATTTGGCTGTGTTCACAACGAAATTTACGTGTTGCTACCCTTACGACTCGGACTCCGAGGAACACTCTGCAAATCTATATGTCTTGCCCGGCTTCTTCCTCCCATGTGCCAAAAGGAGTAATGTGCCCTTGTGTCCGCGCTGCAAAGGACTGCTGTTCAGTCTGGAGACTCAAGGGAGGCCGCCGGGATTCTTCTGGTGATGACCACGATGCAGACATGGCAACAACTTCGGACTGGGACCATTCGCACCTAATCCGGTCTCGGGATCGTCGTTGTCCCATCTTTGGACAACTTCGGTCAGTGGTCAAGACTCAGCTGATGCGTTCGGCTTCCCACATCCTCATCCTGGACGGCGATATCCGGCCACGAGGCATCGAATAGAAGCTAAAGACTGCAGATAAAGGTGAGGAGACGTCCACACGGCTACTACTCTCCTCTTATCCACAGACACCCGCATGGCTTCAGTGCACGCAGGCATTGTCCACCAACCCCATGGGAAAACAGTGATCGAACATCTCCCACTAGAACAAGTGAGTGTAAAAGCGTGGGTAGTGGATGGTACGTCGTTGGCAAAGTGCCCTTATCTTTGAAGCTTATCTTCCGATACATCGGGCACTCATGACCATCTGTCTCATGGTACAGTATCCTCTCGCATAGTCCTCATCCAGACATTTTACAATCCGTCGTCTGAACCCACGGGAAGGGCAAAGTATGTCTTCCCACTCCCGGCGAGCGCTGCGGTCTGCGCATTCAAGCTCAAACTGGAAGATGGGCAGGTTATTGTTGGGGAGGTAAAGGAAAAGGACGAGGCTGCGCTTACGTTCACTCGTGCAGTAGAGCAGGGGAAGACGGCAGCGCTCGTTGAAAGGGTGACTGACGATAGTAAGTCCTATTAATTTGATGATAAACCATGATGTAGATGTGTTCTTCGCCACGCAGTATTCACGATCTCAGTCGGATCTATTCCTGCCACGACGAGGGTGACAGCATGCTTGACAGTGTGTATCGAATTCGTACTCGTTCTGTCTGCATAATTGATGGCCTGCATGTAGTTTGTAATGGATCTCTTGGATGAAGCCGTCCGGGACCACGTTCGACTGCAGCTCCCAATGTACGTTGCTGGGCGCTATGGGACGCCACCCGCAGCCATGCACAATACCTCTACTGCCGATTCCCGGACCCGGCTTCGTATCAGCGTCGACATCCAGACGAGCGAAGTCATATATGATATCCATAGCCCTACACATGATATTACACTCCGACACTATAAGGGGGGTCCCGATCGAGAGTCACAGCGGCGTATGTCTGCAGTCTGGGAGTCACCCGAATTCTTGACCAGCGACTTTGTAATCACCATACACGCAGAGGGCTTAGATCAGCCCAGATGCTTTGCGGAGGTGCTCGATGCTCGCAGGCGCGGGGACGGGGAGGATTCTACCATTGCAATGCAGCTGACGCTTGTTCCAAAGTTCCAAGCCCCCAAGGTCCCTTCGCAGGAATATATATTCATCATTGATCGATCCAGCAGTATGAGCGGTGACCCGATTGAAACAGCCAAGCGAACTTTGATCATCCTCCTTAGGCTCCTTCCCAGTTCACGGACTACGTTCAACATCTTCAGTTTTGGCTGGGAGGTTACAAGCCTATGGCAAGGCAGCCGTGGACTCAATCAAGCATCCCTGGTTGAAGCGGTATGTTTTCCCCTGCTGAAATATCATAATTTGACATTGCCATCATAGACATCACACGTTGGAAGCATGAGCGCCGACTATGGTGGAACAGAAATTCCGAAAGCCCTTCAGTCAGCATTCAACTCACGTAGGCTTGACCGTCCAGCGGTTGTATTCTTACTTACCGATGGCCGAATCTATGTACGTGGCAAAGCTTCGAAATCACCTTGGTCTGAAAATGATTTCATTCTAGGAGAGTGAGAATCTGGATCCCAGGGTGGTCGTTTCCAACGCTGTTCGAAATTCGCCACCTCAGGCGTCAACACGGCTGTTCGTTCTCGGGATCGGTCCCCATGTATCCTCCGATGTATGCTCCAGTCTCGCACAGGAGGGTAACGGAGAGTATCTCTTTGCACTTTCTGCAGAAAATATTTCTGGGAAGTGTGCTCGACTTCTGAATGCTGGACGCTCAAAGAATATAGAACGTATCGACATCGATTGGGGGTACGATGCATCGAGTCCTCAAGCTCGTTTTTCCTCATCAACCACGCCGATCCTTCCTGCAGGTATCCTGTCGCTTGCACCTCCACCGGCTATACAACAAGCGCCTCATTCATTGACAAAAATTTCCTCCGGTATCCGCTTTACAGTCTTCGCAATCACATCATTTAGGACTGTCCCGACCTCTGTTAAGCTGATTACTAAACTGGAAGGAGTTTCTGAACCACATGAATTAACCGTCGATGTAACAAAGGTGCAACCATTTCATGACACCGACGAGCATTCGATTGTTCCCATTGTGCATACGCTGGCTGGACGGAAGCTCATCATGGAATTGAATAAAGAAGTTGGACCTCTCCCCACTCCAGCTCCAGGCAACGCACTCTTGGTCTCCAAGGATGATCTGCGGAGAGCTGGGATCATTAGGCTGGGGTTAACGTATCAGCTTGTGAGCAAGCATACCTCCTTTGTCGCTGTCCAGAAAGGCGACGGGCGGATAAGGAATAGAGGGCATGGAAGCGGGCGGGTTAGATCGAAACTTCGGCGGACCAAACGGAATACCCACGAGAATAGCTCCGCCAACTCCACTTTCCTCAACAGTCTCATCAATGCCGTGTCCTCCTTCGTCGCGTCCGCCTTTGGCTTCCATGGCGGTCCAGTGACATCGACAAGTACGACGAACACACCTTCCCGTTCTCGTTCTCAGCACCAGCCGAGGTTTCCGGGTGCTGACAGCTCCTGTTGGACATCCCTTCGTCCCCCAAGCTCCCTCCCTCAGTTCCGCAACCCATTCAAACGCGCTCCCTTGCCTGAGTTGCCCCGGGACACGAGCGCTCAAGTTCCCGAGACAACAAATGTCCCTCCCGGTGCAAACAACGGTACAAGGTTAGGTCTTCGTCCTCCAAGCTCCCTCCCTCAGTTCCGCAACCCCTTCAAACGCGCTCCCTTGCCTGACTTGCCCCGGGACACGAGCGCTCAAGTTCTCGAGACAACAAATGCCTCTCCCGGTGCAAACAACGGTACAGGGCTAGGTCTTCGTCCCCCAAGCTCCCTCCCTCAGTTCCGCAACCCATTCAAACGCGCTCCCTTGCCTGACTTGCCCCAGGACACGAGCGCTCAAGTTCTCGAGACAACAAATGCTCCTCCCGGTGCAAACAACGGTACAGGGCTACATCTGGGTGGCCCGAGTACACCGGCCCCAACCTCGCAAGAGGTGTATAATGTCTATCCCCGCGACCCAACCAAGTGCGCCCCCTCGCCTGAGTTCCCCCGGGACACGAGCACTCAAGTTCTCGAGACAATGAATGCCCCTCCTGGTGCGAGCGAGTGCGCTCCCTCACCTGAGTTCCCCAGGGACATGAGCACTCAAGTTCTCGAGACAATAAATGCCCCTCCTGGTGCGAGCGAGTGTGCTCCCCTGCCGGAGTTCCCCCAGGATACAGGTACTCAAGTTCTCGAGACAATAAATGTCCCTCCCGGTGCGAGCGAGTGTGCTCCCCTGCCGGAGTTCCCCCAGGATACAGGTACTCAAGTTCTCGAGACAATAAATACCCCTCCGAGCGAGTGTGCTCCCCCGCTGGAGTTCCTCCGGGACACAACCACTCAAGTTCTCGAGATAACAAATACTCCTCCCGGTGCAAACGACGGCACAGCGCTACCGGCCCCAACCTCGCCGGAGGTGTATGATGTCCTCCGCGACCCAATCGAACGCGCTCCCTCGCCTGAGTTCCTCCAGGACACGAGCGCTCAAGTTCTCGGGGAAACAGATGCTCGTCCCGGTGTAAACAACGGTACAGAGCTATACCTGGGTGGCTCGAGTAGACCGGTCCCGATCTCGCAAGAGGTGTATGGTCTCTTCCTCCAAATGGACGTTGACGGTTCATTTACGGCTTCCCCTCTTCTCACTCGACTCGTTGGGAACGCGGTATTAGGCAAGGCAGACGAGTTTACGGTCGACAGGAAGGTATGGACGACCGTCGTCGTCATCGCATACATGAAGATACATCTACAAGGCGAGCCGGACCTCTTGGAATTGGTATCGGAGAAGGCGAGGGAGTTCGTAGAGGCATCTGATGGACCTGGGAGAGATAACACGAGACGTTTTGACGCGATGATCCGAAAGGCTGTGGAACTGTTGGCGTTGGAATGAATTGTAACGTTGTAGCTGTACTTTGGTTTTCCTGTGATCGTACCCGCCCTTTCGTCGTGTTCACTGTCTGGTCACTTCCAAGTCGCCCAATTCATTCCCCTCCGAAATTGTCCACTGGATATAACACCCTCGACCTCCCTCAATGCATCTCTGTACACGCGCCTCAACCTAACCAATCGTGAGTGAGCGCTAGTGAGCGCTTGAGCACCAACTTTTTGCCAATGCATCGAGTCGCTGAGTGAACGAAAACCCACTACCTCCCACGTTTCGACTGGAAATAAACCACAGCCATTGAGCTTATTCCCATCACAGTTTTTGTCGATTCTTAGGTTAACGACTGATTGACCACTTCCTTTAGGCTTTCTGTGCGTGACGGTAGTACTGGAGCCTGTCAGCTGCAATGCGGCTGTCACTTGCTATACGCCAGAAGCCAAATCGTTCCTAGTTCTATCTCACGATTGCTGCTGTGTAGGCCATCCAGATCGGCCTTTATTTCTTAACAACCTCGGCCAATCGTTGTCCGTTCGTTATGAGCGTTCCGGAGACGTTGTTGACCTGGACAAGTCGATATCGATGTTGGAGGATGCAGTACGATTCACACCTGATGGCCATCCAGACAAGCCTCCACGCCTGTACTTCCTCGCTCTTTCATTGTTGGACCGCTTCAAACGCTCCGGCGACCTTGCAAGTTCTGACCTTTCTCGAGCCATCTCCCATTCGTCCCACGCAGCTCGCTCTCCCATAAGTCAATCTTCCAGTCGCTTTCAAGCATCTCAACTTCGGATACAGTGTCTTCGCCTTTTCCAATGTGACTCCCATTCTCTTCTGGACGCATGCACGGTGGCTGTTGGTCTTCTTCCGCGATTAGCTTGGATAGGCTTGTCACTTCACGATCGTTACCATCAACTTCTTCGCGCTGCAGATCAAGTGTGCGATGCTGCTGCTGCTGCTGTAGAAGCCGAGAGGCTTGAACTCGTTGTCGAATGGCTCGAGCAAGGTCGCTCCCTCGTGTGGAACCAGTTCTCACAACTTCGCACTCCCACAGACGACATCCGTACTGTATGTATATCCAGAGCTCGCTGCCCAGTATGAGTATGTATCCCATCAGCTTGAGCATGCTGGTGCTCGGAACAGAGTTGCAGTCAACGATTTCACGAATCAGTCGGATACAATAGGTGGATTGTTGGAGAACCAGGCTCAACAATTCCACACACTCGCTGTCTCGCGAGAGACGCTTCTTGCAAAAATACGTGCCCAACCTGGCTTCGAGTGCTTCCTTTTCCCGAAGACGATCCATCAACTTTCTTCTTTGGCACGCTCGGGGCCTGTCGTTTTTCTCAATGCTAGCAAACACAGATGTGATGCATTGGTCGTCAAGGCTGGCTCAGAAAGAACATGTTGTCCATGTCCCGCTTTCGAACACCAGTTACGATGAAGTTACAAGCATGCAGCAACAGCTGAACAAGTTGCTCAGACTCAATGGCCGCGTCATTTCCGAGTCACGCGATGACACAGAGCGAGGCGCAAGACTTCACCATATGGGGGCTTGACGACGTGTTCAAGACTATTTTATCATACTTATGGGAGAAGGTCGTCAGCGCAATTCTCGACGTCCTCACTTTCTCGGTATGTGGACTCCAAGTCAATGTCAACCTTTATATTGATTGAAGAATAACCGCAAACTTCGGGCCCTAAGCTCCCTCGCATCTTCTGGTGCCCAACTGGGCCGTTTACATTTCTTCCTATCCATGCGGCAGGTATTTATGATAGAGACAATTTGGGCCCAAAACTCTCAGACTTTGTTATCTCGTCCTACATCCCTAAGATGAGTGCATTCGAGTTGCCAGCCCACCAAGACACGGAAGGGACTTCGCGTAACATTCGCCTGCTAGCTGTCCGTCAGCCAAGCACGGATGGGCAGCTTCACCTCACCGGCGTGCCTATGGAGATGAAAATCATCGGAGAGCTGTCGTCTTCGTCGCCATTCGTTGGTTTCGAGGAAGCGGATGGAACTGTCGAGGATGTGTCGGCGAAGATGTGGGAGACGGACTGGGTCCATTTTGCATGTCACGCTGCGCAAGACCGCATGAATCCATTCGACAGCGGTCTCCTACTCGCTCACGGCAGTCGTCTGAAGCTTTCCGACATTGTTCAATTGTCTCGGCCAAATGGGGGTCCTGCCTTCCTCTCTGCGTGCCAAACTGCCACGGGAGATGAGCAGCTGTCGGAAGAAGCTATCCATATTGCGGCGGGAATCCTTCTTGCGGGGTATAGGTGCGTCATCGCAACGATGTGGACGATCATGGACAGTGACGTGCCGAGGATCGCGGCAGACGTTTACAAAAGCCTCTTTCACAATGGCAAGGTTCCGGACAGCGGGCAGGCTGCTGAGGCGTTGCACCACGCGATCAAGTGTCTTCGCGAGTCTGGCGTATCGTTCCTATCCTGGGTACCATTCATCCACGTGGGTGTATAAAACTTTGAAACGTGATTTGTCACGAATGCACGATTTCCCTCTCGATGCTTTCCTCTTTGTTTTGTCCTCGTTCAAACGCTCATGCGCAAGGTCCATGGTGTTTAACAGTCACAGCATCACAGGACGCCGCCGAGAGCAGCAACCAGGTTCACCCAGAAAAGGTCTCGCGCGCGAGAGCACCACGCTGTGGACAGAGTGAGCACATACAGTATGGTCGTGACGTGTGAAGGGAATAGTTCCAGCGTTCGATCAACAAGGTGCTTCTTGAAGTGTTTGAGTCCCAACTAACATCATGGTGGTGGTGATGATCACCATGCCCGCCCATCCAGGTCCTTCCACACACTGGATGGTGTACCAAGCTGTTCAACTACTCCTACAGTATCTCATTCCCGTCTGGCGAGAGACGCATGCGATCGAATAGGTCAGGGTATAACAGCACGATTTTTGTGTCGCTTGATGGATTTACACTCGGTTTGCCACTGCCATCGACATCGAACCATAATCAGGCAGAATGCATCCATGACTTCACAGGCATCCTGGGTCCGATATATCTTGAGACTAGCAATCATGCATGAATAACCTAAGATTGAAGACAATAACGTCGTACACCACTCAGAGTACTGAAGACCTGTAGTCAATCCACGAAAACAACAGTGCGTCCTCGCCCTGAATAAATAGCCTATGATTGAAGATACTAGTGTCATATGTCACTCAGATGCTGCTGATGCCCACGAACTAAACAACATCAGACCTATAGTTAACCCACGAAAGTAACAGTGAGCCCTCGTCCTGAATAATAATTCAAGTGGCCACACGTACCCTGGCCAGGCGGGATCAGAAACCCTTTCGGTAAGGGAACCGCTCCGACAGGCACTCTGCCCGCTCAAGTGGTCAGCATCCTTGTTCCCACCAGGGGCGTTATGTGCCAGCAACATGATCCCATCCTTTGAACCTGAATAACCCCTTGCTCCCCTCACACCGTCTGAATCCATGCTTGGTGGTGCGACTCTGAACTGGAGGACCGTCCCCATGGAGTTGGCTGCTGAGTTACTGATGGACTGTCGGGAGTTAAGTCTGTGTATCCAGGTCAGCAAACTAGTAGGTACAGAGAAGAATGCCTGCGCTGAACGTGCTCACGTAGCCAGGAGGGTGTTGGTGTATGCTATGTGATTTATGAAGCACAAGTTTCATGTTGGGTCAATCCTAGTTTGACGAACGCAAATGATGAAATGTACCTTTGGATACTGAGGTTGTGATCATCTGGGAGTAGAGATCCGTTGGTGCGAGTATATACTGGGATGGTATGGTTAGCTGATCTGTCATTGCTTGTCGTGCACCTTAAGGCCACTGAGATAGAACATGACATACAGCGATCATTTCTGACAATGTGAGAACGCTCAAGAACACGAACAAAGCAGTGTCAGTTATTTGGGGCTGGTCATTTAGACATAACAAAAGTTGGACTGACCTCGTGACCAGACCAGTCAATATGACATACAACGTGATTTTGTTGATCATGCGGTCAGTTCTAGGGCCAACCATCAGTCAACATGAGGTGAAGTGTAAGTGTAAGGTAGCATCAGCCTACCGTGCAACTCCACTGCGGTTGCGGTGTAGGAGATAGGTGATTGAGGCAGCAATGATAAGGTCAATTGTACTCGTTGAGATTACGCCTGCGTATGCGGTCCACTACACCATCACAGTATACATATATATTGCGGGATATAGTGAGAGTCAGCGCCGTGATTACACGTCATGATCATTCTATAAGCAAAACGAAATGACACATACCTGCAACTTCGTAAGTGCAGACAAGCCCGAGATCAAGGTATCACTGCCAATGTGCGTCAGAACATCATTACCAGTGGTTTAGCGACACATACGATATTCTGATAGCAGCTGAAGATGAGACCAGTTCAGCACGTATCAGCATAAATTCCGACGCAACAAGAAAACAGTCTTACTGATGGCAATAGCTGTTGAATAATACCAAAGTATGAGGTCAACTCTGCGAGTGATTGGAAGCTTGTGCGGGGCAAAAGTACCTACCTAATGGGAACAGAGACGCAAGTACCTAACAAGAAGTGAGCAAATGCTGTACCGGTAGATGTGAAAACTCGGCATACAATGACAACAGAAACCGGCCACCATCTGTGGTCCACTAGCAAGGTTCAAGGTTTAGACCGGTCAGAATGTATAGTACTGTCATATGTAAAGTGGACGTATGAACTTACGGACTTGAATGCGATAGGCCAGAAATCTGTTTTCCAGTGATGTCGCGTCAAGTTGTAATTAATCAAGCCCCAAGGTTTAGTCGCACTCACAGGTGAACGACGAGGGCAACGACAGCGGTTACGACAGGTTCGTTCTGGGAAGCAAAAAAAGGGTCGAGTATCAAGGTGTGTTCAATCTTGTGACGATATTTGTGGCTCACCGAAATACTCCTGTGTGAGGTCAGTGAGCGTCCGGGATGTTTGTCGTAAGTTTTTTTCAGCACGAATCATGGTCGGACCGGCTTACCACACAACTGGCGAAGCGATGGCCGCAAGATTACCAAAATCAGTGACGACGTACGTGTAAACGCCGTGGGTGATAAGGGCGAGCGAGAGCGTGTCCAAGATCCTGTCCAACAATCAAGGAGAATACGGTCAGCTTACTTCAGTACGAGAGACACGAATAGACTTGCAATAGTAGGGCAACCTAGTTTAAAGCCAAGTCAGCACTCCAATTCCACTGTGCAGTTTATTCGGACGACAGCAACACTCACCAGCAGCTTCAGAAAGATGTGGTCTTTTGGGTAGGTGCGGTACTGATGGTGCGTGACGCGGTTGACAACTTCAGTATTAGCCCGAGGACGAGTGTCTAGTAGCTCACGTAGAAGATGCCCTGCATGATAGTGATTCCATGGAATCTGTATTTACACGACCACAGCGACTCGACCTCAGTCGTGCTGCTCAGTCACCAACGGGTATGTACCTACACGGCTCCGAATACGACACCAATAAGGGCTGCGCCAAACGTAGGGCCAAAGTTGATTTGAAGTAATGAAGATCGGATACTAGTGGAGGTCATCTTGTAAGGACACTTTTCTGCAACTAGAAAGTACTTGGGGATTCGAGATTAAGTACTGAGTGGCCAGGTCCACTCTGTTCTTCTTACTGTTTTTGTGCCAGCATAATTTCTCAGCATCATCATGATCGTGCCGACATTCTTGATTCGAAAGATCTTCCCAGCCGGGCGTTCATGGAGGATTGATTTGATATGACTCAAGCTGGGCAGTCGTGCGCATAATTAAAAACCACGATTATATGGTGTTGCGCCCTGTCCACATAGGGATGTATTGTCACACAGCGTGGTAGCATCCCGTTGATAGATCAAGTGCACTGTACTGGTCGGAATTTTTAAGTTAACCGGTGGGAGTTCAACGCCATGGATAGTTCAGCTATATTGACTTGACACTGGATCGAAAGTGATGGATTCACTTTGAACGACATGTTGCGCAAATGCGAGAGTCCTCGGAGCAGAACTTGACGAACGGACTGAACAGACATTTTCAGTGGGTTTGTGAGATGATGACTAGCTGACAAACGAGCGACTGGTGGAATGCTCACTGGGGCTGGCGCCGGGAGGCGAGTTGGACTCCCAAGTCCGAGGATGTGGCAGTATGTAGTCCGGCTGTGGCACCACAGTTCACTCCAAGTAACCACCACGATGGGACCCCTGCTTGACATCGCGGCGGCCATGTGAGAAGACTCGGTAATGATAGTTCTAGCGTACTTGTTCTAACTGTTCTGTTACTTATCGTTATTCAGTGTTCAGTATACCATGTACTTTCCATACTCGTGAATAATGATTACGACAGCCGCTACAAGGGTGGCAGGTACTCTGTGAATGTGTCTTGTCATTATGAATACATGGGGTGGTACTTATCTTGTCTTTTATGTCCGTTGTGGTGGTTAGATCTTTGGAGGTGTTGATTGGTTGAGTCTAGTGACAGGTTAGGTTAGGGGGACCGAGCACTGCGAGCGAAGCAAGCAGTGCGAGGGACGTAGTAGTACGTGGATGGGTGCCAGATAGGTAATAGGCGTTGGGCCGTTTGCACCCAACACCACCTATTTCGTCCGGAGACTCATCAGACCTCTGGCGACAATGAAAAGCATTTCATCGAACTCACCTGTTTATATAGGGGAGTTCGGGATAAAAATATCAGCGAAAACGGAGCAAAACGGAAAGGGCAGACCGTAATAGACGTCGGGCTGTTACGGGTGCCATTTTTACAGTGGAACGGGGTCGAGAAACGGGGGACCGTGACGGAGACGGAGTCGCAGAGTCGAAATCTGGACCCTTCGGAAT